>NNCF01129279.1:215204-233646 GCA_002313205.1 Laupala kohalensis | reverse complement strand
AGATAAAATTATTAGCTATTCATGTCCCAGTTTAAATAGCTGGGATGTACGAAGAGTCCGAATGAAATTGATGGTAAATTATGTGTATCAGATAATACAACGATAAAGTTCGTAATATTTACAATTCGTAATATTTAAAATTCGTAAGTTCTGTTTGTAAATTCGACGTTATTGACGTGGCCCTCATTAATTTGCCAGAAGTGTGTTAGAGGCAGACAACAGTGGCGTATCTATCAAAGTCGAGGACCCTTAGTGACCATAGTTTTTTTTTAATAAAGTTAAATTTAGAAGTATTCTAATGATTTTTTAAATTAAAAAATACAACATCATAATTAGTAACTTTATAGTAATTCAATTTAAGAATGTTTACCATATATTTGAATGAGGTAATTACATAAAAGATCCAGCGATACATTTATGTTTTCATTCGATGTTCTTTCCTTTTAGCAAATGTTTTAACGAACTGATCTAATCTGCTTCTTAATTCATTAGTAACCATTCGATGGATGAAACATTTAAACCACTTAGTTTGTCTTGATTCATGGAATTTCTCAAGTAATTTTTGGCGAGCTTCATTTTCGAAAATGACCATTCTGCAGTCGCCACTGTAACTGCCATAGTTTAAATAGCATGACTACTGTGCACAAACCTCCTGAAAACTGGCCGATAGCGTAATATGATCAATTAGTAAAAACTAAGCTTATGAAAAAGGTTTGTTGATTAATGATGACTACGTTAGGCAAAATAATGTTGTTTTACAATCAAATTTCTTTTGTTTGAATAATAATTTATTTTCTTCACGAACAGTTAAAAGTCATGATGTATTACTTCCAGAGATAGGGACCCCACGAGACTGGGAATCCCCGTGCAACGTCCAGGTGTACAGGTGCTATACTAAAAGTCACAATACTTTGCCTAAAATTATTCAACATGGATGCCATGCACAAATTGCCAACCTCTACGAAACAAATCCGTGAAACTCTCTCGCGTGCAGGCAACGGTCCACAATGTCGTTCTCATCAGCTGATAATGTGAGGTTAAAGCGTCCCGCTACATCTTTCACTAACGAGGCAAACCGAAGTAATTCAGGAAAACTCTATTCAATAGAATGGGAACTATTATAGAAGAAATAAGAAACATTACTACTATAAATCGTGTATCCTGAATTTACTCTCAAGTCTTACTGATAACTTATCGAAAATTTAAATAAATAAAATTACAGAAAATTTAAATAAATATGAATTAATTACTAACACAATTGTTTGGGAAAGAATGTGGGATGAATAATTTTTGATGGATTGAAGGTACAATAAAATCTGAAGTTAAAATAGTTCTGGACATTTATTACATAAACATGAGAGACAATCATACAAATAGTACACAGTAGGACAATAAATTTATTTTACAAGCAACCATTACAAACTGCATACGACAACATGGAAATTACTTTACTCTCCAGAAGCAAGGAAGGGACCATTACATCAATTATATATCCATATGAAAATATATCCTGGAACACATGAAAAAACTTATATTTACTTTTCTGTGTATCAATACTAAATAAAAATCATGAAAAATTAGTAATATCTAATTTCATTATTCTGATTCTCAATTTTTATGAAGAAGAAATTACCCATGCATTGAAACTGTCAACTCCATCACATTACAAACAATCAGGAATTCAAACAGGAAATGGTAACGACTCTGGGAAGCTACTCGATCCATCCCCCAGAACCGTAAATGGAGTTCCATTGTACTTCCTGATTTAGTATAACGGAGAAAATAATTTTTCCTTCACAATTTGAGGCTCATGTCTCTCAAGAAAAACCCAGAGTTATTTATGAATTTAATCAGTGTAACGGTACTTAAGGAAATTATTCTTACACCTTTCTTCCAATACAGTACAGTGAGTTTTAGACTAACAAAATCATAATCGAGGCACCATTATCTGCAAAGACAAAAATTATTAACTATATTTGCTTTGTACATGTTTAATCTTATAGATTTAACTGAAACATACCTTTTCTATAACAATGATCTTCATTAATTTATAAAACTGAAGTAAGCTTGACACCGTGTTCTAAAAAAGACAAATAATGGTTTTTGAACAACCTCATATTATTTACAGAGTAGAATTTTTTTTTAATACTTTCACTGTACATAATTTCGATGCTTTGTCAGTCAGCATCAGTTGATCAATGAGGTTCTGCTGAGTTAATATAGACCTGTTTCAAATAAGAATGGTAGATAAACAATGAATTTCAATCATCACATACTTTATGCTTATTTATATAATGTGATTATAATATTTATATAATCTTTACCTTGTTAACTCAAACTCCTGATGGACCTAGATGGATGGTTCTGCTAAAACTTCACCACACTCACCATCACTTGCTTCATCACAATCAGGTTCACTTGCACTGTCCCCATAATTAATAACAATTTCTACCCAATCTTGTGTACTCCTCACCTCCTCATCATAGCATTTTTCTATTGTAGCCTCTGCATGTTTAACATAATTGGCCCATGTTTTTGATATTACCTAAATATGTTTATGTATTTTTCAGAAACACTTTACAAGAAACACTTATTATAGGATTTTTGATATTCTAATATCAAATTTCTTGAAATTTTCTAATTTATGTTAACCTGATATAGTGCCTCTTCCCACACCACTTTGGGCCGATCAAGACCTCGACCTTTCCTCGATACTACATTTTTATCCGACCACACATGCTCAATCGCATTAAAGATGCAATGGTACGGGGGAGTTCTCAAAACTTCATGACCGTCTTTCTGTAACATTTCACCAACTGTATACCTGTTGATTAGAATTTATATTTATGAACAAATTGCCAATTACAAATGCACACAACAGAAACTTATTACATCAAATAAACTAAGCAAGCTAATAACATTCAGACGATATCAATATTTGCAATAACTACACTTAACAGATTGTAATACTATTAATATGAAGAAAATAATATCTTGTTACCTTTTCATACTCTCACAATGTTCTTTACATATCACCCTCAATCCACTAACAGATACTTCTGAATTGAAATGAATATGTTTCTTATATAACTAATTCTGCCAAAAGGACAAATCATAACTTGTCTATGTAACAGTTAATGAAAAAAAAGGAATATTATTATACATGTAAATCATCCTTCCTCCATCTGGATGTGGGAGTTGGATCTAACAATCTGGAGTGATATGGAGCGTTGTAATGTAATTTACAAATATATAAAATGCAAAATATAACATTTTGGTAACATCGATATTCGAAAAAGAATTTGATGCCATATTACAACAAATATTATTGTAATTCTGAAAATATAAGTTAAATTCGTCGCTTATTATTTTTTAGTCATTGTAATAGCTTTAACAGGCAATAAATAGTAATTTCGGAATTCTAACCTGTTTTTGCAAATGCTGGTACACTGTCCTGCCAATTGCTTCTCTCGCAAACCCATCAATACCAGTAACGGGTTTTGATCGCTCTCTCCTCTTCCCAGGTGTAACCATCATCTCATTCCTTTCCCACTTTAGAATGAAGGTTTGAACAGTTCTCTGCGAGAGCTAAATCTGTCTCTGTTGTCAAAAAATACACATGGTATGCACTTAAAACTCACAAACAAAATTCCGGCAACTCTTCTAATTAAACCTGTCTTCGTCACACACATATCCTCCTCTTTTGCGTCTTTCCGGAAGCTGACAAACGCGTTGATAACGCACTGTTGGATTCCCTTGGTACAAACCGTGATCTTCGATCCCTCATCAACACTGCGTTTAGTGGCCATATATTAATTAAAGGCGATCGTAATTAATAAATGAAACCACCACATATTATTCCGAGCGATATAATAATAGAAATTCACCCTTTCAAGATGAAACGAGATTGATGCCACTCATTCCAAATATCACTGGAAAAAGGATCACAAAAAATAATTAAGATGTCTATGACAAAATGCTGAAAAGCGTAGTCACAAAGAATTAAAATAATATCCAAACAAATAATAATAAAAGTTACAAAAGCGACTATTTGCTGTAAAGGAATACAAGTTAATAACACAACAAACAAAGACGCAAGGTAATACTCGTTCCACACGCTCGATGCAGAAAGAACAGAGTAGTACCACAAGAGCAAATAATTGATTCTTCTCAGAGATTGGCAATAGATTCGAATTCGAATACTTCGCCAACATAACGCGAGAGGGACAACATAACTCATATGGACGATGGCGAAGTAAAAGCATTGGCTGAATTGAATTCATCAAGCCAGTTAGGCTGACAAGAAATAAATAAATAATTTACGGTTAAGAGAGCTCTTACAAACTGCGAATGGCCACATTGAGGACAATAAAGTAATTTACTGCAACTAACACACAATTAACTAATGAACACAGTGCATTTCCGCTTATGTATTTTTTTTTATAAAGTTGCATTTCAAAAAACAAAGTATCGTGACTTTTACTATAGTTACGACACTGCTGAGAAAAGAGAAGTCCGGTGCTGTATCCTCGTTGCATTGCTTTTCAGACTTAGAGACCATAATTTAAGAGAGAACCGCCAGAGGGGGAAATATATAGCGGAATTTCTCATATTTCCGGAAAATACTACGCGCAGTTTCTCATAGTGGTGTCAATCAGATGTAGTTGGTCACGTGATTGTATCGTGTCTCCCTCTTTTCTTCCCTTCTTTACCAACAAGACGCGAGCATCGAGAAACAGGTGGTGGCAAATGGCTTTGAGAATTTGTGCGTAGTAAATATAGCTGTTATAAGAAATTACGTGCTCCAAAATTGTGGACACGCCTCTTTTGAATTAAGGTCTCTAGCCAGGCCTTCTGTACCGGAGTCCAACTAGAAGGAAGGAAAGGAGCATTGCGTTGCTGGTGAGATCCTATGTCGCTGTGTAGCGCTGACGGCGACTCGGTGGCGACGTATTGCTCGCTGGCTACTTCGTCTCCTCGGAACTGGGTACTCAGCGAATTGATGTTTGTTCAAATGCTTGTTATACGAGGAAATCTGATTAGCGCGTCGTCGCTGCCAAAATGAGAGTAAGTATCAAATAACAAAACTATGAAATATTGATGAAAATTATATCTACGGCGTGAAATGTTCTTTAAATCCTTCGCGTAATTGGTATGTCATCACCCCAACTTTGGACTAGTCAGTATAGCAGTGTGCGCGCTCCAGTCTACGTAGCAGTACCAGATTGTACTTCTACGCTTCAGCCCGCTGGTCGCTAAATGAAAACATAGTTCTGTTTATCACTTATTTGTGATTACATACTAAGTTTTAAACGTTTAATTGCATTGATCATGTGATCACGGCATTTTGCTGTAGGCGAGAGTGTAAATTTTATTCCTTAAAAATGTGCCTGGTCGTTTTTGGCAATGTTTTTGGAAAAGTTAATAACTCATTATATTTTGCATGTACAAGCTCGAAATTTTGAAATGTTGTCACAAACAATAGTTAACATTTGCTGAATAAGAATTAGTTTATTTTATAAAAAAAACAGTAAGGTCGACGTATCGGGAAAAACGATAAAAATTTCGCGTTTTTCGGAACATTTCTGTTAATAAAGCAGTATTACTCATTCTTAGAATCATTCTTTTTACTTGAGTATAAGCAGAAAACAAGACAAATTTAATGGTGTTAATTAGTTTTTTCTACGATTTTTTGTGGCATTACAGCAGTTCAAAGTGAGGAGTGTATAATGAAAAGTCCGAAAATAAGCCTAGTCCCTCTGACGCACATAATACCTTAAGTAATTTAATAATAACTACAGTAATTTTTCGCGTTGTGGTCTTGAAATAAAAAACTTCTATTCATGCCAACGTTTCGACCCTCTTTATTTTAAATATTATAAATTCTAACATTATTATAAAGAAATAGGGCCGAAACGTTGGCATGTTATAAATAGCAGTTTTTATTTCAAGACCACATCGCGAAAAAATACTGTAGTTATTATTGTATTGAAAATGGTCAGAAAACATATTAATAGAAGGTTAAGTAATTTATACTCATATTTCCATTTTTGGTTCGAATAGGGATTTTCAATTTCCCTGAGACAGTGGCCTTCGTGAAATGTCCCGGGTTCGAATATCGCGGACGAAGCGAGTTTTGGCGAACGCATTCAGAGAGAAAAAACTGCTGCGGGATTCTTCTGTTTCATTGAAATCCGCATCGCATGTTTCAGATCCCTCTCACTGTTTTTGTTTCGCTTGTTTCTTCTTTTTCTTGTGAGGGGCTTCATCTCTTCTCCTGGAGAGCGTGTGTTGGGATCAGATGGTTCTGTCTCCGACATCTGCAATAGCTATCGATTTGTCTGCCTCTTCTTCATTGCAGAATATATCTCGTGGAACTCTCATTGCTAAACTTCTTTTTAGTTTTGACTCATTGGTGGAAAACCAGAAGACTGCGTAATACGACATTCTTCATTTTTAGATAAGTACTGCACCTAATTCTGAATATTTCATTCGCGATGATTTACATTTGTGAGCAATGAAACTTAGATAGTAAAATAATTAAATCAGTAATCGTAAACTTACGATCTTTTATGGACGATTAATATTTTTTTAAATATAATAAATAAAGAATAATATAATTTATAATTATAATTATTAATAATAAAATATTATTCGTCCATAAAAGGTCGTAAGTTTTTAATTATTTATTTAATTAGATTACATAATGGATGTTAATAGAAGTAGAATTACATAGTAAAACCTAACCTCATTCGTTGAAATCGTTTACGTTTTTCAAAACTAATTAAAAGTGGATTTATTTCCCAAAATTAACTCTATGTCAAATAACGAAATCACGTTTGTGTTACGTGTGTGACCCATGCGAACACTCGTGCAGTTCTCTAGTGGTGACTACAGAAGAATACTGAATCTATTTGTGTGAAATGCGTATCACTGATACTGTACGCTTGTGAAAGAATTGTTTTAATTCAGTTATCTTGTACGAAATTTCCCGAAGTATTTTAATCTACCCAAGTTTTCCCGGTTGCAGACATTCCATGGGAAAATTACTAGGAACTGCGATACATTAAATCTCTTGTTTCTAGTTTTATTGAATTATCGACCCAAAATATATCGATACCCGAAAAAATGATTTTTTCTTAAAGGGATATTTTTCGTCTCAAAAAGTTAAAAAAGTTAAAGCAGTTACTCATGATTTGAGGTATTTAGAATCGAAAATTTCGTCTCGAATTTCACGCTATAGGAATTATAAGACGAGAATAGGTTAAATGTTTATTTGGATTCCTCACAAAATATTTGCTATAACAATATTTGGAAACCTTGCAAAGGGAAATTCGCGTTTGAGAGGATGGGAAAAAAATACTTATTATTATTATTGATGTTGATCTTGACCAATATATTAAATAACAAAAATATATCTACGTGGATACCCACTCCTTCATTGCATATAAAAGCAGCAATATTATTTGTAGACAGTTGTTTAGTAAAGTAAAACAAAAGATTGAGAAAACTAATACAAAAAATGTTGTATATCAGGTAGATTGTTATGCGTGTGATAAGGTTTATGTTGGGCAATCCTCACAGTTGGTTAAAAGGAGATTCAAACAACATATGTATGATCTTAAGAAGGCTCAACCCATGTGTGCTTTAGCAAAACATGCTTTGGCAAATCAACACAGTTTTGATTTTTTAAATGCAAAAATTTTATGTGTGGAACCTAATTACAAAAAAAGATTAATAAAAGAAATGGTTCATATCACTAAGTTAAGTGATAGAACTTGTAATATACAAACTGATACCGTTAATTTAAGTAATATGTACAAAAATATTATTGACAAATGGGTTGGCAGGTAGGGTTGTTTCGCCATGACTGAGCTTATGAATTGCCATTTTTGTGTTTGACCTACACCAGGAAGGTTGTAGAGATGAAGTGTGATCAGAGGTTATGGCTGGAGTTTATTGATGATGATGTGGTTTAATAGCATACAGGTATGTGGTTTTGTATAATAAGATTTTTTGGGTATGTGTTTGTAACAGTTTTCATAGTTAGATAGGGAGTAATCATTGATATATGATTTGTGCTGATAAAATGTTTCAAAGTGTACTGTAAATAATGTAAATTGTGTATGTTCATTGTAGCCCTGATAAAGGCAAAATCAATTTCCGAAGCGTTGGCGTTGTAAAAGAACGAATCCTTTTTTTATAGTTGACATTCCTCGATATCTTTTTGTTGTTGTTATTATTATTATTATTTTAAGTTAAAAAAAGAAAATTGGCTGTGAAAAACCCAACATGACAGCTGAATTTTTGGATTATTATTATATTATTATTATTTTAGACATTGAATCTTATGAAATTTTTAAAAATACCTTTTTCAGAACCTTGCCCACTTGGCGTGGGATTATGCACATAAGAGAATTCCTTTTTGATTACGTACCTCTGGTTTACGTAAAAATTCATTCCTTGATAAGGAACCATAAACGTATTATCAACCCTCTCCCTACCCCGTTTGTTGCTTGGATGACTTCTATTCAATATTAAAAATAGGAGGACTGTCATGTACTAAGTGCGTCCATTTGAGTGGTGTTCGTGTGTTTCTTTCTTCCCCAGTATTTGAAACCTTTTAAAACGCGGTCATTTTGTGTTGCACTGAAGCATTCCTCTGGTGCAGTAGATTATACCTCTGTTGGTCACAGCAACAGTTTCACGCCCGCGTGAATAGCGAAAGTACAACTTCATAAAAACGAACCCTACTTTAGAGACCGAAGCTAATCAGATACATTTTTTATGGTTGTTCTATTATTTCCTGGTATTAAAGAATTGAATGGTCATTCCTTGTGGTCATGAAAGTATTCGGCATGTTTGAACTTCTTTTCAAACCGTATAAAACGGTGCTCTATTGCAGCACTGACGAACTTATCTTTGCCCGCGGACCATTTTCCATATACTGTCGATGGATGGAACCCCTGCGGGATGGGGTTTGGCAATATATTGCCCAACGAATAGGACTAATGGGTAATATTCATGCGATTTTATTATTCTCATCAATAAATTTATATTGTTTCAATTGGAAAAATTAAATAGTTTATTTCTTATTTTTAAAGTATTTCTAATGCTTAGTATTATAATAAAATGTTTCATATAGCAATGTGTCACAGGTTAATTTTCTGTTATCTCTCTCCGGACATGCCACGTCTAATATTAGTTTAACAACAGTTTTATAACACAAAGTAATACCCCCCCCCCCCCAGTTTGATGGGGAAAAAATTATATAAAATGTACATTATCTCGTGGACCGCATAAAACGTTTTTCCAGTTTGACAGCGTTGCTCACATTCGTTTATTCTGATTTCCTACGAAAACAGTCGTTTGCAATTCGCAACATCTCGATGTTTCCCTTTGGAAAAACGACAAATAATTGTTGTGAAATGGAAGAAATATAGAACGCGCCCGATTAGCGGTAGAGCGCTGGCTTGACCCCCTTTGGGTGAGGTTTTCAGCTGGGTGTTTCTCTCATCTACTCCGCTCAAATGGGTTCTTCAGACTGTCGGGTTAGTCAGTTTCTTTCCATCCCTCCAAAGATGGAAGAGAATGAAAATGGTAATGAATAGAATTAGAGGACGCGTGGTTAGCTGGTTTTAGACGCAGACTCTGACCCACCGATTAGCGGGTACTGGAAAATCGTAATAATGTAGTTTTGATGTTATAATCGTATTTCAACAAATATTATAATCTATAAATTAACAGTTTTTCGGTAACTCATCAACATTTTTAATGTGTAACGAACATGAAACACGAAGTATTTGGACATTTTGAAATATTAAAAAAATAAATGTAAAATTGAATTTTAATCTCATTTTTGACAATTACTATCAATAACAATTTTTTTACAATTGAAAAATTCTGATAGAAGGATTTTTGTTTTTTGTGGGCTTCGAGAAAACGAAAACACCAAGGGGACCCTAACAGGAAAAGCAATTTGTAAAATGACAATAATCGATTCTCCCGTCTTTCTCGATCTATCGATGAGTGTTTGATGCGAGTTTCCCCTTTAAATTCGTCATATATTCTTGACGTCCTACATGTTACGTTATCGTAGAGTTACTTCGAAACTTTTGCTGATAAGATTCACATATTCGTCTCCTGTGACAGCAGCGCGTGTTTTGACGAAATACGATGGTGCAACGGATGTAAACACATGAGTATAGTATGTGTGATTGTCTTATCAGCTCCTGATAAGAGTGATGTTCGTGATCATCTGTGAATCAAACGTTATATTGTATAATCGAGCCTTCCTCTTAAATGATTATCTTTCGATAAGGTGCCATAAAATTATCGTGTATCCTGAGATATCGTATTTACAAGATAACATTCCTCACTCCCTTCTACGATAAAGGCTGAACAAAGATTTAAATGGGCAGAGAAGCGCCTTTTTTTCTCGGGTAGGTAGATGCCTCAGTGTACAATATTTATGAAAATATGTGATTTACGCTTGTTTTATTATAAAAACAAGTCATTATAATATATATTGTAAACGCTATAAATATTGAGGTTATAAAATTGATAAGCTTATTAAGTTTAAATTAATTATATTTCGTAATTTTATAAGAAAAATTGAGTACTAAAACTAACAAATGTGAGCTGGAAAAATTTGAATTCGTTCCATTTAAGGAATAAATTAATTAGTAATGGGTGTAGTTTCATTTTAAGGATAAACAGTAACAGTGTACAATTACTTAGACAAATATGAAATTAATTAGCACAATAGAAATCGTAAAGATACAGAATTTACGGAATTTACATCTAGAAAGTAAATTTTGTTTTCAAATACAAACTTTGAAGAGTTTGTTTAATATCTTGTCGTATTGTATCGAGACTTGACTTCGTTTGCTAGCGAAAATGCGACTGGCGTATGAACCCCGAAAAAGGGAGTATCTGAGGAACTGTACGACTAGGCGTATGAGAAACATGTCGGCAACTGTAAAATGTCCGAGTATGACTTCTTGATCGATCGTTTGACTTGATTCACGTCTGATGTTTGGTTAGTTTATGTCCTAAATCTGTGGAGCTTCTTATTATTGCCCGGTAAATACGACACAATCTTCTGAAAATAATTCAAGTTTTACGCTTTAAAGAAATCGTTTCATTGTTCTTGATCATCTGTAAATGAATAAAGTAAAAATAAATTGGATAATGAAAGAATAGAAGACGACCGAATTCTTAAGTTGAACCAAATGATCGAGGTATTGCTAATTTTGTTGAATACTCTCATTTGTTTCTGCACGGCACGATAGGTTATTAATATTAGTACTTTTTCAATACGTGCTTCACCATAGTGGCCTTAATGATTTCCAGAATCCAATTCATTTTCCATCAAGGCTGTCACTCGTCCGAGAGGAGAATGGTGGTTTGCGTGTGAAATCTGCTCTCTCACGTTTTGGACTTGGGAAGGAGATCTGTTGGGATGTTTGAAGGTTCCGAACAGGAAATTCAGAGTCAACGTGGCTGAGTGGACTATGCACTGGAAGGTTTGATATTCGAATTCCAGTTCGTTTAGGGATCTTCGCTCATACCTCTCTCCTTAGCTTCATACTTTTTTTTATACATTTCACATTTCGTTGATTCCATGCCTCTTGTAAATATTCTATGAATTGTTGACAGATTGACTTCCAAGTCTATTCTGCCTGCTATAAAACGAGCGCGAGCCTGTTCCAAAATTCAGGAGCTCTAAATATTTCGATCTCATCGCTGTACTGAAAAAAAGCTTTATAATTAAAAAAAGGAATCTTTTCCAAATATTGAGAATCGAACGCAGATCCTGACGGACTAACCACGGAGAACACGTATGCCTGATTTCAGGTCTTGAGGCGTTATTTATGGTCGCAAATAATCACTTGTTTATTTGAACCACTGATTATATTCCCAAATGATGAACGGTTCCNAGATATGATTTAATGATGCTTCCGCTTTGAGTACAATAATGATCCCTCTTTCCGTTTCATGTTAGCTGATGTTCCACATTTTAAGCTGTGAATGAGACCTCTTTTTCCTCTATTATTGTAATTACGTGTGTAGAATTACAATTATTGAATAGAACGATCTTATTACACAGATTTATTACTCTTAAGGAGACTACACGACGTTTCGACCCTACTGTGGGTCACTATCAGGCGAGCAATGAAAAACAATCACTATAACAGTCTTACATTGGGAAAAGAGAAAGAGAGTTTACACAAATCAAAATCACAGAATACAAGGATCATTTACAAAATCAAGGAATAAGACACAGAGACGACAATAATACATATAATATTTACAAGAGGCATGGAATGAACGGAATGTCAAAAGTACAACAACAAAAATTAAGATAAGAAAGAAGGACAAGAGATTTTAAATCAGAATTGAGTGTTTATAAATGGTTAATTTATGTACTAAAATATGAATAAAATTTTACTGAGGTTATTGTTTTTTGTTTGTTTTTTTGAAAAAGATTTGCGAGGGTGAGAGGTTTGAAGTTGATGTGTCTTACACAGGAGGAGTGGCATTGAAATTGTTTATCATAATTTGTGGATAGCCCTCAATCGTGGAAAAGTAGAGAAGAACCAACAACGAAAATTACGCCGCATCCCAAAACTCGTACAAAATTCCTAAATTAATCTTTCACTGGAGCCACTGCAAGATCGTGGAAATGGTCCTCCTCGGTACGTTACAAACAGTAGTCCGTTGAAAGTTTTCAAAAATCATTTGAGAAATTTCTTTCAAAAGTAGTATGAAAGAAACGTGTGCACTAAAATTAAATAAAGTAAAACAAATTAAAGTCAAATAAAGCTATCTGTAAAATGAAATCATCCATGATATATGAAGGGTAAGTCTCACTTTCTTTCAACGTCAATTCTTTTAAAATGTATTATTTAAGTTTTTATTTTATTACTTCTAAACTAGTTCGTTTTGTATTTTAAAAGTTTTATTTGTTTTTCATGAAA
The DNA here is from genome assembly GCA_002313205.1 of Laupala kohalensis. NCBI lineage: Eukaryota > Metazoa > Arthropoda > Insecta > Orthoptera > Trigonidiidae > Laupala > Laupala kohalensis. Next base: position 220,663 of record NNCF01129279.1, on the reverse strand, counting down.
TATCTTTTATACAAAAGTGGATCACAATATTATTAGGATTAAAAATTGCTTTCTTAGATGGTACTAGTAATATATTAGCGTTGTAATGTTTGTCATTCTACCAAAATGTTTTGTTTTGTTTTGTGTATGTGTAATTTCAATTGATACTCAAGTTTTTTATTTGTAACTTATTATAATTGTAATTTAAATTAATTGATGTATGTAGTTTTAATTGTAGAAAATTTATTGTATTGTTTCCTTGTTTATTATTCTATGTATTGTGTATTTATGTAAGTGGTTAGTTGGAAGAACACGCGAGATGGCGCGAGCCTCGTCGCGGAATAAAAAGGCATTATTATTATTATTATTATTATTATTATTATTATTATTATTATTGATTCTTTCTCGGTAGAAACTGGAAACACCCACCCACCTCGTAGATGGTATTGCGATTGGTCTTTATGGATTCATCCTGGCCTGTATGATGAGTTATTAATTAATTCAAAATTTTTCGGACAATGTGACAAGTCTGCAGGAGGACAGCTTTCTATGCGACCTTCATGATATTGTTCTTTATTCCTAAACCTTCCAAATTCTTCTCAAACCTCTTCGATAAAATGCATTCGTCAGATATCACTAAGGGGATAATGATATTGTCATTATTACTAATCAGGGTCGAGATGAGGTATAACTTGACGCAACCAAGCGTCCTTAGAATAACTTCAAGAAAATCAGCATAATATTTTCTAAATAACGCGAGTATCTAGTAGCGAGCTCCTCCTTCACGTCGTCTAGTCTGCGAAAGTTTCCGTCTCATTGTATTCTGTTCCCCACGAAAGAGCTGCCAGAGACCACGCTCCCTCGCTTTCCGCATCTGCTCGCTGACGAGCCTTGACGAAGGGTGGGTGCGACCAACAGGGCCCTCTCGCCATTGATTCATTTCGCTTCGACTGCCTCAACTCATGCAGAAAGGGAACTCCCTCACAGATATCGTTGCTCTTCCACCATTACGCCACACAAAACAACTCTCTAACGCAAAACTGCGAAGCAATTGTTTCCTGTTGGAATTAGCCTGCTAGGTTTCATTTTAGTTCGTTTTATGTTCAATAAAAAAATTCCTTCTTGTATGTGAATCATCAATGAATTTTAGGCATTAAGTTGTAATATGCGCGTTGACTGAAGTCAAGTTGCCAACTATTTACAAAACTTGGAAATATTCACCAAATTAGTTCTTATTAATTAATAATTAATCCTACTGAATTTTACTATTGGAATAGGACAATCATTTTGTAATTTTAAAACTTCATCATAAATTTAGTTTTTCGTTTGACTCTTTCTTTGACAAGGGCCGCATGGTCTTCAGTCACGTGATGCGGCTGCCATTTCCGTTTGAGCAATGTTATTCTTGTAAATGCCCCGTAAGGTAAGAAAATGTTAACGTCATTGCTTTCCTATTTCCATTTACTATGTTTTAGCAGGTTTTTTATGCTACGTTAAGCCAGTACTTTTACCAGAATATTAAAAAAAAAAAAACCCATTTAAGCCCATAGTAATTTAAAGTCAAATAATTCAAAATTTTGCGCCTTAAGGGTATGAAAATTCATCGCCACTCGATAGAGAATGGTTCAAACTATCATTCAAAACATTTTTTGGGGTACTTAAGCCTACTCGCTCTGACGCACACAATACCTTAAATACTCCTATATTATTTATTTAACACTAATGGAATACATATAGCTAAATCTGGAGTATTTTTTTATTATAACATTAATTCTACGGATGATGAGGAGAGGGTATTCATCCATTACATTGATTTATTTTCTTCGTTGATCTTACTTAGGACCAGTGTCGACATTACACTGTTCCATTTCTATTGGATCTCTTCATGTGTCTGATTCGAAACATAATGCATTCCCGTTTCTTGCCAAACGGACGCCGGACTGATATCCGTTGATTGTAATCCGTCCTTTTATATTATGCGTAACGCGAAAGCATGTCTGTTTGTTTGCTACCTAATGACGACTGAACCAACAGCCAAGTGAAAATTGCGACGGACCGCGACTCGAACCCGGGACCTCCTGCTCTGGCCGCTGGTGTGCTATCTACTGCACCACTGAACCGATTGTGATGCAATTTAGCAAGGAGATTGTGTAGATGTCCAGGATGACCATAGGTAAAAGTTTTATTTTTTAAATGGGTGAAAAGAAAGATAGAAATGGTTTTTTGATAAAAAATGTCGATGAAGTCAGCGGAAACGTGATATATATATATATATATCCATCTTCAACAGCCAAGTGAAAATTGCGACGGACCGCGACTCGAACCCGGGACCTCCTGCTCTGGCCGCTGGTGTGCTATCTACTGCACCACCCACCTCGACTCCCAAATCCGTACGCAACCTCCACCTGACCTGATCCGGTGAACCTGGGTCACATCCCCGTTCGTGCGCTATATTTGTTTACCCTGCTTCCATGGTTAGAAATAGGAGTCAACTAAATGGCAATATTGTTCGTCTCAAAGAGTTCTAAAACAAAGTTGACGACAGCATGTGTCAACAATAGTTAACGTAAATTATCGAAAAGTATATTAAAAATATTAATAGACAAATTCTGCAATATAGACAGTTTTGAGGAAGGGAAGAATCAAGCATCATCACATTTAACACATTCTCTGCTTTGTGCATTTTATAAATACAAAAACTTTTTTAAACTATTAAATTTGGACGAATCGTTTAGATTTTAAAAGCGTTTTATAGAAATTGCGGAAGCGCTGGCCCCGTTGTCGTGTCTCAGAAGCGAAAATTCGACGAGTAATCAGTTCGGCGAGTGGGTTCGCTCTGAAATACTGAGATGAATAGAGACACTTCCGATTTTATATCAGAGTTGAGCCATCATTGGGGTTAGGGAGGAGGGTAAAAATTCCAAGAATCCCTTCAGTTGGAGTAGGAAAGGAGGGTCATGTAAAAATGTTCAATCGAAAAAGACGGGTTACCGTAGATTTCAGGGACTTTCAGATAAAGACCATTTTTCCAAACGATAATAAGGTACTTAATTTTGTAGTAGTAATAATTTCCATTTAATGATTTTTTAAATAGAATAATTAAATAAATCCTATTGCAGTAACTTTGTATATCAACATTATTGGTTGTAACGTGGAAAATTTGATTTCAAACGCAAGTTGACGTACTTTTTAATTNTTTTTAATTCCCCCCCCCCCCCTAATCATTTGTACGGATTCTAAAATGCTGATGAGAGCTTCAGTTGAGAAGATAGTGAAATTATGTTGTGAATATTTCTCCACTTTCATGCAATGAACAATAATTAATTGAAAGAAAAAAGTTGTTCGCACCCTGCGTAATGTTCGTCAGTGCCGGGAATCAGTGGTAGTAACCTCAGATCTGAAACAGCCGACTATCGCCACGTCCCCCACCCTTCTCGGTCGAAGGAAACTCCGTTGACAATGGAGTGAGGAAGCAAGCAGTGGAAGAGCTCTGTTCGGCCTTGGTTCATTGTGATCCGCCACGCAGATGGTGTCGCCAGTGTCGCCTTTTCGTAAATCCCTGCCCTAGGTCATTTTCTCTTTCTTCTTCTACTGAAACATCAAGTCAGCTGGAAATACAGTTTCACACCCTAACTATAAAGCATTTACGTTGGAATTAATTAGGGAAGTAGTTGCAGATGACCGGACACAGAAACTGTGCTGCACACGTGCCCAGATTGCGTTTTTCTATTGTATATATATTTTTGTATATGCTACAGGAGTGGTCAATTTCTCCAAAATATGTGGATAATTGCATAGTACTAATCAATTTTTGAATTAGTAATTTATTAATGTAATATATTATTCTTAACATTTATTACATTTACCTACTGTAGTTAAATTATGTTATTATTCATGTAATTATTACCGAAAATTACGTATTGTTACTAGTATTCTGAATGGTAAAAGTTTATATGAATAACTAGTGTTATTAATGAGAGAGAAATTAGAATTGTTCGATTCATTCTTTTCAATTTATATTTATTTAAATCTTTTCTTTTTATACTATGTACATACCTTATTGTGTGTATCTTTAGTTCCCTTAAAGATATTGAAACCGGAACAACATTATATAACTCGATTTAAAGAATTAACTGATGTCCGTAGACTGGAATACACTTTAATAAAAGCTACTCGGACTCTTTATTACACTTCGAGATTGGTCATTCAGAAGATATACGAATAAATAATTTATTGTAATTCTGTCCCGATGTCAACAAGTTAACTTTATTCTTGAAGAAGATATAACATTCTTCTCATTATTGTCAAATATCGTTACATAAATCACATAAATATACTACACTACATTGAATAGTGATTAATTACAGCAAATTACAGATTGCAAGCAATTAAATAGGAATTACGAAATACGTTCAATACGTATTATTTAAAGACTGTAATTATTTAAGGGACGTATTTAATTACTTATGGTTAAAATGCTTCCCAGACTTTGTACACTACTGATAACATAAAAGGGCCCATTTATTTTTCTAAGTCCCACGCTCTGACCAGTTTTGGATCTGTTAGGTTTGCAACGCCTCTCTCCTCTTGCTTCCCCTTCGACAGGGGAAGTTTCGTTCGACCAATCGTAGGTCTATTTGAAACGGCGCCCATATTTGGAAGACTAATAGTACCGCTGGTAAATCGTAACGAGATAAAATGTTTCATTACACCGCTATTAAAGAAATATTTTGTATTTTTTTATTATACACATTTTGGACTTCTATAACAAAAATATTCTGTATATTCTTGACTTCAATAAACTTTACCATTCTCTATATTTAAACGACATCTCGCGATTCGTTGTCTCGCAAGGTCTTCATAGGCAATGTAAACGATATTAGAGTTTCTATAAAAAACGTTTGCGTAATACTGTGGTAAAATATAGTTTTTAACAGAATTTGTATATAATTGCAAGATATCGTGTGGAATTGGTATAATTCGAATCAGAAATTACTTATAAATATTCCTATAATTTCTTATATTTATACAGTGAAGTAAAGAAATCAAATCTCATTGCCTACAAATGATGTGTATTGTCGAAAGTAATTTCACATAATTTGCGATTCTCTTAAGTTTTTCATATATGTGAAAAGGAATTAAATAAATATAGAAAACGTTTGTCTCAAATATGAACGAATAACACAAACGTTTAATTCTCGAGTTATAAATAATATAAAACTACTTAAGGAACAAATAAATTATATCTTCTAGTGACATATTTATCCACGATATATCAATTTGGTAGTAATCGTGCAATCTAAAAAAATAATCAGAGATCAATAATATGAAAACATCGTTGACGAATTTTTTTGTAATTGAAATACTTTATATATTCTACATACATAACTCACTCCTCATTTATAATGTTAGTATCGATATTCAGTATTATTTATTGATTTCCAGAGCAGGGAACGAACATTGTCATTTAGAAACATTCT
>NNCF01129279.1:203569-214101 GCA_002313205.1 Laupala kohalensis | reverse complement strand
TAAATTATTTGCTTTTAAACACAATATAAAAATTTTTTGCACATGTTTATTGAAATTTTGAAGGACTTTTCTAAATTCCTCGCAAAATATATCATTGAACACTTTCATTTACACATGAAGGAACTAAAATATCGAAACTTAAAGTGGAGGGGGATTGAAATTATCACTTAATGATACGAGACCAGCCTCACAAATTATAAGATACGTATTCTGAAGCAAAAAAATTAATTAGAAATTTTAAAATATTATACTTTATGATTGATAGGGTATAATACAATACTTTATAAACATCTCAAAAATATAACCGAATTTTTTCATTCTCCACGGTATATAATCATGCTCTGAAGTGCTTCTAATTGAGCCTGATTCACACCGCAATAGTTTATAAATCGTTCATTGGAGAAGTTTCTTCCCTTCTTATTCGTCTTTACTTTTAGTAATGTAATACGTTTCGAGCTCGGTATCCGTATCTGACTCAAAACTCAAATAAGTTATTCCATCGACATTTTTCTTGTTCCTCCGTTTTTATTAAGTTTCGTCCCTCAAGACAAAGTGCCTCTGTCTTTGTGGCCCATGCCCTTGCCTGGTAACCGATCTTGCCTTGCCCACCCTTCGCCACGCAGCTCATTGTACAAAAGGTGTGGGGGTGTAAATTTTCTTTCGTCCGAAAATCGAAACGGAAATTAGTCTATAATGAGAATGTCTCGTAACTCTACATCGCATCCCATTCCCGCCCACTGGAGTGCACGAGAATTTTTACACACGAGAATCGTATGTGTGTGTATATATATATATATATATATATATATATATATATATATATATATATATATATATATATATATATGAAATATTTGTTGTATGTAGAATGATTCAATAATTCAAAAGATGGCTTTTTCTTTAAGATATGTCGTGACATGGGATTAACGTATTCAGGATATTTGTAGCTTTCTTACCTCAGGTTTTTCTCCCCAACGTAGATATTTGAAATGGGACTACAGACTTTTGTCAGTGGCACTGAAAATCCCTAAGAAGACGAGATATATCATTAATTTAACTTGAGCAAATGACAGTAGCGTAACGACTTTAGACTGACTTTTTTTGCAGGTTCGAACCTCTGTGCGGTGGCTTCTTTTCAGAGACCGACTCCTCTACATTCCCGTGACTGTTGGAGCACTTATGATCAGTTCCAACCATGTGTCATTTTGAATGCAAAGATATAACACTTGAAATTTTTCGATGTTAGAACAGAGACAAAGAGCTCTGAATGTGATAAACTGGGCAGTCGGTTTTGTAGAAAAGATATCTTTATCTGAGGAAGAGGAATGTTAATTGACCCCTGTTTATTTCTGCAGTTTAAATTTTTTACATCAATTGTCGAGGCACCGAAGACCACGCTATTTCTTTTTATTTGAGAGACATTAGCAAATTGCTTCTCTATCCAATAGGCACAACTGGCCTGGGACTCTCAAATCCAAAGGACCCCATAAAAATGTGGAATTTCTAATTCCCTTACAATTGGGATAATCAATATATCAGAATGCACAGATTGTTAACTTTAGTTACAAACCTGTCTTTGAATCCGTTTGTAAAAGTACACAAATTTAAGATAAAAGGCATCTCAGATAATTAATTTTATTACCCGTATATGGTGGAATCCTTAAGAATTTTGTTCTGATTTCTTTTGTATGTTATTTGTTCGCAATTGATTAAGGCCAGAATATAAACAAAAACAAAAAAAAGCCCGCCCAAGTTTTTCTCCATATAATCCGATAGTAATTTACAGTCAAATAATTCAAAATTTTCCGCCGCAAAGGTATGAAAATTCATCGCCACTGGATAGTAAATATGTTCAAACTATCATTTAAAACATTTTTTGGGGGTACTTAAGCTTATTCGCTCTGACGCGCATAATACTTTAACTAGTAACCAAAAATACTCTGAAATGCAATGTTTGTATACGTTCCTTATGCCCCTCCTCGAATCAGAATGTAAGGATCGGAAATATATCCTTAATGCAATTATAGTCACTTCGTTTTTTGAAGCTATTTATCGAATATATGATGTGAAAGGAAAGTGAAGTAATAAAAACAATTTCATTTTGTGACATTTGACGTTTTATCTATGTTGATTAAACAAAATAGAAAAAATAACAATGTTAATCGTTGTTTTCTAACATGAGTGATAACAGATCAATTCCTGGGGAAAAGGACCTCTAATGAATAAATTCCTAGAGCTCCGAACTTAATTCGACACTGCGTCTTACGAGTTAACTTTTCTGATTCTGGTTTTCTTTTATTCTTCACCTACTGTTGCAGCAGATGTATTTTGGTCTTGGCTGTTGATTCATAAATTTTTTTTTTTTTCATAAAACATGAAATATATTTTTTCTCGAAATTAAGAATAAACAAGCGCTTTATTGTATCATGTTTTTCTTGGTCTTCATTGCTTTTTGGTTTATTAGAAAAGCTGATAATTATATGGAAATTCACACTTTCACAGAAGCGATGTATCTAATGTAAGTTTTCGTAACTTGAAAAATCATGTAAAAAGACAGAACTAAATTTAAAATTGCATATTTAGTTATTAATCTGTGTTTTTTTATTCAAATCGAAATGTATTAAAGTATTTGAAATATTTTTCATCGAGGTTTCAATAAATCAAAACGTTGAATTTGAAAACCTTGACAAAGCTGAAATAAATGTTATCCCCGTTGACTTTTGATGCCCTTCTTTAGATCTATATCAGTACAATTTTTTTAATGAAGTGAAGAAGTTTTATTTCCAGAAATACCGAATGTTTTACTAGTGTAGTGTCATTGTATTTCACGTTGCATAAGCTCACAAACACAGGACTTTTCAAAATCCCGACTATCACTTGATTTTTCGAAAACGCGGTAAGAAATTTGTTATGTGTGGAGAAGTATACAAACCATTTTCGTCTTTTGCATAAGTTACGATGCGTTCATTTAAGTGAAAAGGGTATGAAGTCTTTCCAAAACGGCGCATTCGTATTCCACTCACGCAAGTCCGCGTTGAAGGCTACCCTTATGAAAAACTCTTCCGTCGGTACAGTGGGGCGAATTGATAGTTATCCGAATTACAAGGGACTAAGATAAAATAATTGCAGGTTTTAAAGTCGATACGTCTTTCAGTCGGTAATAATTTAAAAAATATACCCATAATGACAAGATCATTTAAGGTAATTCTACCGTGTAAATTAAGCAAAAAAAAAAAAAAAGATTAATTATCTTGTTGATCTTCAATTACTTTTCTTAGTTTCTTTATATAATAGAAACTAGCAACGACAATCTAACTTATATCTGAATGCTCAAGATTTAGTTGGCAATTGCGGACTGACTCCGAGAATAAACCGCGATAAAAATGCTGTAAAAAGTTATATATCGCTTCAGAATGCCAAGTAACTTCTTTATTTTTTAAGTAAATGTTTTTCATTACAATAAAAAATAATGTCCTTAAAAGCTTCGGAATGTAATTTATTTTCGAAAATAAATTCTCTTCCCATAAGAGACGACGAATGTTATCCAGATACTAAATGCTAAAATGGTCGGTAAGGTGTATTCTAAAAGCTGTGATAGATATAAGCATGCAATATTGCATCTATTTATACAAAATTTTGACATTCGGAAGATAGAATTGTCTGTGGGCAGATACTAAATAGAAAAAGAAAATTAATGAGGAAATAATGAACGTACCAGATGAATGAGTACAATTATATTTTCTTAAAATTCCTTATGGGATTATCCACAGCTCTTTATATTCTGATTTTGTTCTTTTCATGAATCTATGAATGGAATGGCACAAACCTGTAAATCATGATTCTTCATCTTGTTATAAATAATTGTTCTCTTGTTCTCAAATTGACGCAATGAAGTCGTTTTCTTTCGTGATTGCAAAATGCGCAAAAAATATGACGAAAGAAATTAACGAGTAGTAACTGAAATGGTGTCAGGTAATGCTTACGAAATTGAAAGAGTGGATTTGATGTATGAAAGAAAGTCTCGAAATGCTTTACGACATAAAGGGAACCTTTTGAACGCACATCTCTCTCCTCTATTACTGCCTTCCTGCATTCTTAGAAACATAGGAAGAAACGAAGAAAACGCAGATAATTAATTTTAGAATTATTTCAAAATATGCAACGTTTATGTTTATAATTTGCGAAAAAAACAATTTGTTTGTTAATTGATTTGCGCCATAATAGCCGGGTTTTGAATTAAAAGTGATTATTCAATTATATGAAATATTAAATAAAGTCTTCAAGATTTGTTTCCTGGAAAGTAAAGCATAGTGAATCAAATTATATAAATTTGGAAACCACGTCGCTATAAGAGATGGGAGATTGCTGTTGAATGATCTTTTGATTTTGTTATAAGATGGGATAGTGACATGTGGGGTACATTCACTGTCGACTTCTAGTATATATTTCTTTCTGTATTCAAATATTAACCCGGAAGTAAAGGATCTTGAGATGTCTAAGAATATTTCCGTAGATACATCTTGCATTGAGAATTTGTTATTGTAGAGTGTTTAGTAATTTTTTATGTTCATTTAAATGGTTTTATTCTGTTTTGAAAACTTTTAATGGTGATAAATGCAGGAGTTAAACAAAAAATGCTTTGCAATTTGAAGTTTATAAATAAGTAAAGCGAAACTTAATAAAGGTAACTTAGTAAAACTGAATTGTCCTTTGAGTGTTTTGATGTATTTTTCAATTATTTCCCCATATTCAAGATATAAAATGGTAGAAAATGTACATATTAATTAGTTGTCTTAAAGATAATAGTTTCTATTAAACATGAATCTTTATGAATATATTTCAGTGTTTGTTTTCGTGAACTAAACGTTGTTTGGGGATGTGATTTCTTGCCATTTGAAGAAAGGAAAGTTCGTAAGAAAACTTGCATCTGGACCCGTTGAGTGAGTTTTACTTTTAGCCAGGAAACACAAAATCTTCAATTGATCCTCATGTATCCTACTCCCAACAACTAATTTTCGATCTCGCGACCTAACAAATCCTAGACCATCAACGTTGAACCACTAATCCTCTCAAACCACGGGGTCGGATTGAATTCATTTCACGTTATGAAACATTTTATCGCCACGATTGCTAAAATAGTAGAATGAGTTATTACAGGCGACATTGTAATTGTGGTCACGTGACAAGTAAAAATCTGTAGTTTCAATTTGTTGATCTTTACCGTATGCGATATTAGATTTGGACTACGTTATTAGTATTTTCAGGTTTCGTGACACTGTGTCACGAGTCTCGTACCGTCTTCGCTGTTGTCGTTTGTTTCACTCTGCGCTCCTCAACTGTTTCCATCGCTGCTTTTTTGTTTCCGCGTGGTCCCTGTGAGACCCAGAGGAAGTTGGAATTCGACTTCATCTTAAGCATCGAATATTTATTGCCTTGCTGAATAAAAATATAACGTTTCTTCTTTCCGAGGGGAGAGTTGGTACAGTCCAGTGATGTCAAAACCAATAGCAGCTGCACGAGACCGTTGCATCGATGAAATACAGAGAGATCATAAACTGTACAGGACGCACTGTCAAAAGGTTAGTCAGAATGACCTGTATAATCAATAGATCCCGCTGTACGTAATTTTAATTATGCTGTATTTTCATTTTTCAATTGGTCTCATCATCTGTACTAATACAAATCTCCCTTGTTAACCCATGATAACATTATGTATCTTTCGAATTGTTAAAAAATTCTACGATAATAGATTCTTAATGTTATTTAACAATATTATCAGGATATAAAATACAGCCGACCCTGCCCAGTTTCGCACAGGAGTTTTTGTCTTTGTAATGTGGTTTACCTTGTATTATAATTTAGATGTGATGATATCCTAATACCATGTGATGATATCTTAATTAGTTCGCGGCATTAACAAAAAAGTGAAAAGTCTCATATCTCTCTATTTCATGTCCCTTTGAAATCGAAATTTAGAAGCGAGTGAATGTTGTGGTGGAATGAAAGGCAGGGGAAACGGAATTACGTCGGTCGCGAATCAACTTCGTCCACCACAGCGAATTCTACTTGTATCAACCGGCGTGTGAACCATTGTCACCAGGGGAAGAAGGGGGGTGTGCTGTGCTCTGCGACACGGGTCGCCCCGAAACTTTTACCTTCCATCTATTGTAGAATAGTTGTCCTATGTCAGATACCTTGGCGGACATGTGCACAACAACTTGCCAAATTAACATCACTATCGGATGAATGGTATAGGAATGCATAAAGGACAAACACACACACACACGTGTATAGTAACTAAATAACTAAATGGTAGTCAGTTGCAGTGACTAATGACGAAGATAAATAAATGAAATATCACTTACGACTATTTTCGATGATAAATATATGTTTATAATATTATTTTTAGTGATTTATATATTTTGTTGTAAGTCTTTATTTATTTATCTTGATTACACAATGGACGTATATAGTTGAAACTACGACTTACTTGGCTAATTATTCTTGTTACTTTTGACTCAGTATTCTTTTCAACGATGTAAATGACTCTGTTTTCGATAAGTTGAATGCTTCCTGAAACCTTGCACATAAGAGAAGGTAATAGAACCTTTAAGATCCGTGCAAGTACTAAACGTGTAGGAAACCGTGACTGGATGGTGTCCCTTCTTAAGAGGAGAGCTCTGGGGCCATACAAGCCTTGCGCAGAAAAGGGTGAGTAACGGGTCACGTCGCCCTTTTGAGTCCTGCGGCCATCATTATGCGCCCCATGAATTCTTACGCCGATTCTTCCTTTCATCTCGACTAATGAAAGATGTATTTCGTCACTTCCTGCTCTGAAGGACTCGCTCTTTGCACTTGAAGGGAGGGAGAGCTCTCTGCGCCCTACGTTCCCCTCCGGCCAAGACTCTCGACTTCTCACGGCTCTTCTTCCCTTTTCTGACGTTTTTCCCCTGTTACACGACAATGCTTCTGATGTTTCGTTCTTTCGGTTACGAGGTATACTCCCGAGTCACGGAACTTAAGGTATTATATGCGCGTTGACTGAAGTCATGTTTCGTGAAGCCAACTATTCACGAAAGTTGGAAATATTCACCAAAGTAGTTCTTATTAATTAATAATTCATACTACTGATTTTTTTAAATTTTGGACGAGAACAATTATTTTGTAAATTTAGAACTTGATAATTAATTTAGACTGTCGTTTGACTCTTTCTTTGACAAGGGTCGCATTGTCTTCAGTCACGTGATGCGACTGTCATTTCCGTTGGAACAGTATTTTCCACGGTTTTTGGTGAATTATTCTTGCAAATGCCCCGTAAGGTATGAAAATCTTAACGTCATTGCGTTCCTCTTTCATTTGCTATGTTTTAGTAGGTATTTTCGCTATGTTAAGCCAGTATTTTTGCCAGAATATTTAAAAAAACATGAGCCCGCGAAAGTTTCTCCATATAAGCCCTTAGTAATTTAAAGTCAAATAATTCAAAATTTTGCGCTGTAGGGGTATGAGAATTCATCGCTACTGGATAGATGATGGTTCGAACTATCATTTAAAACATTTTTGGGGGGTGCTTGAGCCTAGTCGCTCTGACGCACATAATACCTCAACTCAGAGAAAATGTAACGTGCGTAGGAAAAAGAAACGTGAATGGGGAACGCACTATGTTCATTAGTTAATTGTAAAATAGGATAAGTAAAGTCCTTAATGTTGTCTTAGGCAGATAACGTCTTTTTTGGCTATAAATTATTGATTTATTTTTTTATTTATTGCCAATGTACTTGGCTTGTTAGTACGAGGCTTGTACCCAGTGGCCCATCTATGGGGGGAGGGTTAAGGGTGCTAAAGTCCCCCCCCCCCGCCATTGTAACTGAACTTTCAACAGATAATATTGAAATTGATAAAATTTATCTTTATCTTTTAATATGTGCTTGCCATTTTAAACAATTAAATAATTTGGTCGCTAATGAATTATTATTATGTATTTGATGAATTGATGTATTATATTAAAATACAAAATCGTTATAATATTTATATAATATTTACAAAAATATTTATAATAATATTTACAAAAATATTTATAATAATATTTACAAAAATATTTATAATAATATTTACAAAAATATTTATAATATTTTCAATAATATTTATGAAATTTGTGTGGTGAAACTATAATTTTCAAACAGATATGTTCCCCAGCTCCTTCCCCGGTTGAATTGCCCTTTTCAAATTCAAATTTAACCCCTCCCTGTTGATTACGGTGTAGATCCGCTACTGCCTTTACACACTGTAGCCAATGCTTTAAATTCGCCATTGTCTATAACGATAATGATAAGTGTTCCTCTCGTCATGTTTGCGGTACTTTCGGCTTTCTTTAAACTTAAATCCATCGCCAACATCGGCCATCGGTTCAATTTAGTTGATCTTGCGGCGCGATTCTGTTTTTTCTGTATCGAGCGTGTGAAAATAATATCACCTTGTGTTGGTATAGGAAGGCATAAGGGTAAACAAACACGCACACACATCTTCCCTTATCTGCACGCATCACCATAAATACAAGCCTTTAGGCGAGAGGGCAAAAATATTGACTTTTCTAAAAACATTGTCTCACTGTCGGAATAAAAATAACATTTGTTCGCACTTTTATAGAAATTGATCCACATGAAAGCTAGATGGACGGAGAAGCAGCTTATTTTATCCTGTGTTGACGAACTGACAATACCGCACTTTCGTTCCATTGGTTACTTCCCGTTACTTTTCCTTTACCGCGAGAACTATAGACCATCATTTTTCCTTTCCCTCATCTTATCGTGAGGTCACAAGCAACGAGAATGTGAAATGATACAACTGACAGACGATACTGGCCTAATAATGAGTTACCAATAAACACTTCATTTCCAATTTAAAATGTTTTTACTAGAACATCTAGGACTTTAAGTTGTAACAAGAAAACTTTATCAAAAGTAACATTTTTTTAAACATTCTTTAAAATGGTTTAAACCATGTTTTTTAACGGCCATACTGCAGGGAATGTACATGGTACAAGGAATGCAGTAATGTCGAAATCACTAGATATTTATAAACTCGGAACTCTGTTATGATGTCACTTTATTGAAGTTCCGAATCATAGGAGAACAATGAGTCCCGTTCAATTGTTTCTGGGGTTAAATTTCTACATTGAGTGGGGGGGGATTTTAATTTGAAATGCAGATGGTCCATTCTACTCGTCTACAAAATTTTATTCGGTTTTTAACTCAACTCAAATATCAAGGATCAAAAAAACTTTAAATGTCGGATATTTTGTTGAAATGTAAATTTGAACAGCCATTCAAATGTATGTTTTATGATGGTTTATAGAGGTTTTAATTTTAAGATGTTCGACGATGAAATGATGTAATTCATGTGGTGATTGCTTTAATTGATGGTTCAATGTGATCAGATCACTTTTGTTGTCATTTACATTGTTTTTTAATTGTAGAGATTTAACTGAATTTTTGAGGAACTGTTGATGAACTCGAAAAGTAATATTTTTATTTGAATTACATTTCCGTCAAGTCGATGATTAGGAAAGACGTCAATGATGGGATGGAAATCAAAATTAATATTAATGTATTACAATCAATTAGAGTTTTTTCGAGTTTTGTGAGCAGCGTCCCACTTAAAATTAGGAAGTGCATGATAATTTCGTAAAAATTATTTTTTTTATTTTCTTAAACCTTAAGCTATAGAGCTCGAACGAAGTTTAGATGAGAATAATGCCAGTGAACGAGGGAAAGTCTTGAAGAAAATACTATGGTTAGTTGAACGTTAGAGCTGGAAACCCCTCTCGATGGCTGCTTATCTCTATGTGAGATCGGAAAAGTCTCATGGCAAGAGATTTCTGTTTTGTTTTCAGTGAGGAAGTTGTTGTACAAGATGAAAGTGGAGAGATTTCTGAATGATCGTGGAAACTCACCTATTGCATTACTGTAAAGGTTCTCATTGATGTTATTCTTAGTTCATAATCGAGGAAATGATGTGGAATAAACCAGGAAATTAATTGCATTACTAATATAATTAATTAGAAATATTTGTTGGCATGGTTGCTTGCGGCGTTGTGTTGGTATTTAAAGATAGCAGGCAGCTATAATTATACGAGGTAGCTAACGATTCGTTAACGCCCAACCTTTGGTTGTAAACATCTAAATTTAACCCGTTCACCGGCCTTTATCTTTGTAGAGACTTGCACTGCGCGTGTTAATTCAAGGAGTGTGCCCAAAAATATATGGAAGAAATGGATAAAGAAACCACACTGTGGGTTCACACGTAGCTCAAAGGAATATTTCAAATTCCTAAAACACTGATCAGTCAAATATTTTCTTCGAAGTGGAGGTAAAGGAAAAAATCTCTAATAGTAAGTCCGTATCCTTTCATGGACATATTTTTCGACTTTTATAAGAATTTAATTAAGTTATTAATTTCGAGTTTAGTTCTGTGTAATATCATGCTCAATTGTTATGTTCCTTGTTATTATTTGAATCACCTGACGACGACTTAAA
>NNCF01129279.1:159176-190844 GCA_002313205.1 Laupala kohalensis | reverse complement strand
AAAGCTATCTTTGCGTCGTTTGTACTGGGTTTTTTTTTTTTTTTTTTTTGACAATAAATTTATTATTATTATTTTGTTCTGCTAAAACCCCGATACTCTCAATTTTTATTCTCTGGGGCGTGGTTTATGATTTAAACCCCTTAATTAAAGTAAAGGCGGGTTTTTAAGTACGATCAATAAGATTTGAAGTTGAGGTATTGGAAAATTCACAAATCACCACAAAAAAATGACTCTTACGTTCAGAAAAATGTCTAAAATGGTAAAACTTTATTATGAAATTTTAAATTGGTTTTATATGAAAAAAAATATTTGGTTTAATGTAAAATAACTTTCACATATAATAAAAATAATAATAGAAATAGTATTTTAATGACTTGTTAATTAGAGTATATAGATGTGCTACCCTATACTCTGAAGTATGTGATATTGCGATTAAATTTTCATATAGTGTTGTTGTCATAAAAAAACATTATTATGATATAAAAATGTATGTATCTCTGTAAAGAAATGGTGCCTAAAGCCTCCAAAAGAAAGGTTAAAAACGCGAAACTTCTAAAATTTGATACGACGTAAAGTAATCGTAATAAACATTTTTCACAAATACAATTTTTTATTTTTGTGTACATTACTTTGTTAGAAACTCAGAAGATATAATCTTCAACTTACAAAATATTTCAAGAATGTCATTTTGTTCTTACATAACAACTTCGCACCCTAGTTACTACTTAGTACAGTTAGACTTTGGTGGTTTCAAATCATTGTGTCCTGGTATAAACTTACGTATAATAGTGGAATGAACTCAGTTGTCGAAAAACAATTACAAACTGCGTATGACTTGGTAGGGGGCAATAAAGTAGTTTACTCTCCGGAAACAAGCAAGGGACCATCCCATCAATTTCGATCAAGGGTTTAAGGTCAGTGGTGGATTTAATAAAAAACAATATATTTAATAAATACGTGCTTTATATATTTATTATTTCCAAAATATATCGTATATATTGAATGCACTAAAAACTTGAGATTAATAATAACAAAAGAATTAATGACATGTATACATCTCACCTGTGTATAAATCCGCTGCTACTCGAGGAAACCCTAAGAAGAACCCACTCCACGGTAGGGTTACAGACATAGTTTATACAACCGTGCCATGGTTGAGAAAGATTAGACATAAACTATTATGAGTAAAAAGGAACAAAAACAGTATGAATGAAAAACATGATTATTTTAATCAGTATTAAGAGTACTATATCAATGGCGTGACAAAGTATAAGAACAATAAACATAACTTTACATTAACTGGTGTCATAAAAATATGTTTATCGGGAAATTGCAAGTCGCTTAATTTCTTTTATTAAATTAGTAAATTCTTTATTATAGAATCAAATACTTTTAAGAAATTCTAATAAGTGCGAATTGTCCGCTAATTACTTGATGGTAAACGTTTCAATGAGACAATGAGTATTATTATTCAATGAGACAATGAGTATTATTATTCAATGAGACAATGAGTATTATTATTCAATGAGACAATGAGTATTATTATTCAATGAGACAATGAGTATTATTATTGAGTGATTTGGTCATTGCCTTGGAAATGCACCCAGTGGTCTACGCCGTTTGTGTGGCTTCCTGAATTCGCCGAATGCTTTGTCCCTTTTGAGTGCCTGCCTGTCTGCCTGCCTCATTCCCCGCCCCTTCCCCCAAAGCTCAATTGAGCGACTGCCGTGTGGAGGTGGCCGGCCATCCGTTGGTTGCTCTTGTTGTCTACTGCAGGCGCTGCTCCAGCTGTGAGGGAACTCCTGCCGTGACAATTTTTAAAGAATTACCTCTCGTTCTTCCCATCTTGGCCCGGGTTTTTCTCCGGTTTTCCTTCGGGCGGACATTTTTATATAGTTTCTTTTGTCTAGGGGCGACGCCTATTGAAATAATAAATCTCGAATTTAGTGCTTTTTACCCTTACGATTTGTGATCACTATTTTCTAAATAATCTATAGTTCCATAATAATACGTACTATAATAAATCGTTCGATAATAAATCCGCCTCTACCCGAAGGAAAACCAGAGCAAAACCCGGGCCAGGATGGGTCTTATCTAATCTTAGTGGGTAATGGGTAAAATCGAATCTTAAGTTAAATGGGTCGTATCTAATCTTAATTCAATCAATGAAATTAATTTTTATTCCATTTGGATTTAGCTATGGTAATCGGTAATCTCGAATTTAAGATCCTTATAATCAGTATAATTTTTATCCACTCAAAAAGAATCAATATTATATAACTACCTTAATTTGTGCCTCCACAACATCCCACTCTATTTATTCAGGTATCTTTCATTACATTTAAGTGTTATATTTTTATTATTTATTATCACAGTATTTTTTATTTTCACATTTTTTTATTTCCTGAACATTTTGTACGGGAAATATATGCTAATACTACTACAAAAATAGATAATGCTAATAATGTCAATCAACATTCAATACTGTGGAACTTTAGGACGCTCAATAAAAGTAAAATAAAGTGAATAAAAATGTTTGCGATTTAAATCATCAAATAAACTTTATAGTCAAAAAGCAGTTACAAACTGTATATGAACACGTTGGAGATAATAAATGAAGTTTCTCCATCACTTCTTTATTACTTCAAATTTCTCTATTTTATCACTTCTAAAAACACTTACTTAGTACGATAAAGAGAAAAATTACGAATAATTAGTTTTTTCAGCGATTACTTACTAGAAATAACTTGAAAGCGTATTACTCGTATACTCGCGATCCTTGGTATTCGTGAAAGCACGAATATGTGGACAGTACCATCAACAGGTCACTCGCAAATATTCGCCTATGCTCGGCCTCTTTTGATGTGTCTCAAAAGACCGACACGCTGCGGGAAAAGGCGAGCACCGGTGTTCGTGATGCGACGAATAACGAGCAATTCAGCCACACTAGTCGCTATTCGGCGAGCAGTTGCTCGGAGTTCGCCGAATAGCAAATGTGTGGAGCCGTTTTAATACACCCGTGTCCTCCCCCCTCCTCTTCCTCCTCATCCTTCTCCGTCGCTATTCGTTTGTCTTTTCAAACCCTCCCCTTTGATCCTCTTTTGTTTCGGCAGAAGAGATTAATCTTACGACGCGCTGCGGTGAATTTGGGAACTTGTCGGCCTAAAATATCTTTTCTCTCAGAACAGGGGTATTATCTGGGATCATGTTTGGAGAAAGGTGTGATATGTAAAATTCCAACTAATATTCATAAGGCGAGTTTGTATATCTTAATTGGTAATAAGATTTTTATATCTTAAATAGTAATAATTGTTGAAAGAGAACAACTGAAATTTGACTCTTTACCCCTGAACTATATGTAGGGCTACACTCGAATGAAAATAATAGGCTAATAATTTTTTTAATTTATTTTCGTACCCTACAAAGTGTCTATATTCTCGAAGGGGGTTTTCGTGCTATGGGCTTACCTTACATACGCGTGTTTACCAAATAAAACTCCACCTTCGCAGTTTCGGCCATGGTAAATCGGACTCCTAAATGTGTTTCAGGCTAATTAATAGTCGTTATGTATAACCACTTGATGCATTAATTCCAAGGTTTCGACCCTATGTTTTGGACACCTCCTGGTGTACAGAAACAAACAAAAAATTAACAGTAAATGTTCTTCATCACAAAATACGTCTAATTCTTACTTAGTGCCGAAGACCAATTACTATCGATTCGTCTCAAAGTTGAATAATATCAATTGCAAGTGATATGAAATATTAGGGAAAAGACTTCAAAATAATTCAAGGTCAAATATTTCGAAATAACTGTTCAGGAATCGGGATAACTTGAATATTCAATGTCATAAATGAAATGGAGTATTCTGTCGTGAAAAAATTATCGAGTTTTGCCGAGCGTAAAGAAAATAATAAAGAAACCACTCGCTCTCAATGGAAACGGCAGTCATTTATCACATTCATCACTTCAATCAAGGTTCATAAATTTACTTAGTTTTCTACCTTGGAACGCTACTTTCTTTGCCTGATACGCAGTTTGTAACTGCTTTTGTGACAATAAAGTTTATATTTATATTTATGAAAGTGCGGGAAATTCAGAAGACGTGTATTATCACGAGCCACTTGTCATTTCATTTTATTCGATGTTGAAAGAAGAATCAGTAACTGAACGAATATTATCCACCGCTCCTCCGTCACGTGAAAAAGGAGTAATACAATCCATTTTATAAGATAATCATGGACTTGTAATTCGGGAACTTCAACTTAATTTTTTAAGGAATAATAAATATTTTTATGTAACTAATACTTTTTAAGCATCTACATGAACATTTCATACAAATCAGTAGAAATTCATGATCATCGTGATTATTGATGTATTANTATATATAATTACATACATACATTCTGGTAGGCGACTCCCTTAGTATTTCTTTCACCCAAAATGAATAAAATGAGTGGTAGAGCTACTCCCGGGTCTGAATCACGAAATTCTTTAAATAAATAATTATTTATTAAAGTAAAGAAAAGTTAACAATTCCTTATTCCTGTAAAATCTGAATAAAAGAGCTGGTAATTGACGTTTGTCCGAACTTATTGTGGAAAGGCACACTGTGCGACCGTAGACGGTTGAAGTTGTTCCAAGTTCTCCACCTTTGTCCAAATCGCGACTGTTTTTGGTGCGCTGCGAGAAATTCAGCTGTTTTCGTTGCGTAATTGTTTCCCAGATATTACGGTTCACAAATCCATTATGCGCGTCTCCGCTAAACGAGAAATGGCTTCTCAAGGTTATCTCGGAATGCTGAGGAAACACGAAACTGTAAAATCACATGAAAGACGTATGGCATGGTAAAACGCATTGCTAGGAGAAAATCGATTGGTTCGGAGTTCGAAGAACAATGCAATACTAATCGCTATGTTGCTTAAATTCTGTTGAGAATTGACTTGTTGAAAGGCAGTACTTACAAGTCGATAGGGTAATCATTCATACAAACGTGACAGCTAGTTTTGCTTATCTTCTGTTTCTGCACCTATTTTCTTTACGATAGGTATAGCTAAAGGCTATATCTGTTTGCTTAAATGCTGCAGTTCTAACTTTTTTTTGTGAGGCTTTACGGCTCGTCAACATCGAGGTCATTAGAGCCCTAAAAACTTGCACAGGTAGGGAAAATGCAGTTACGCACTAGGGAGAGTCAACGTGACTCTCCCCGCGTGAGGGACTCGCCGAACAACTCAACCATACCCACTAAAACTCTCCTGAATTACAACTCAAAACTTTAATATCAACATATCTCAAAACATTACATATATCATTTTAAAAAAAGAAAAGAGGAAGAAAGAGGAAAATGAAAGATACCTTAGCGTCAGGATCGAAAAGAACAAGAGGTGACCAAGGAAGGTCAGGCGAGAGAAAGAAAAGCCTGGCACAAGTAAGTGGAAGTAATGCCAGACAGCTCGGATTTGCCAAACACGTACTTACTAGATGTAATTCCCCTGGGGGGGGGGTGCAGTTGTAACTAATCTAAGCTTAATCAACATCTTATTACATATCTCGTGAACACCTCTTTTTTTCCAACTATTATTTGAGTAGGGTTGAGGATCGCTTTTCATCGTAGAAGTTTCATCCACCGCTGAAAACTCGTTATCTTGTTGAACCTTCGAAAAGGTTGGGTTTCTATGACAACCAATAATGACCCAAACGTTTCGCCGCTTCGTTTTCGTTTCGATTTTAAAATCATGTTTAATATTCACAGAAGGGAAGGATGAATGCCAATTGGATGAGCTCCTCCTTAGAGAGAATTCAGTCAGTTCATAGAACAGTAGATTCGGAACTCTGGTTTATCGGTATATTTTGTCATGGAAATGTAATATCTTTATTTACAGTTTAAAATCTGTTTTAAATGCAGTATTATCTGTCAGATAAGTATTGCAAAGGAGTAGGTCGTATTATTTACATATTTGCAGTAAATATTACAATAGATAATACAAAATCAAGTACGTATTACAAATACCTCGGTGGTGTTGAATTATGTTCACTGAGAGATCGTGTACTCTTAGTACAAATGATCTATACGGGAGAAGCAAAGAAACGAAAATTGTAGAACATTGAACGAATATGACATACGGTACTAATTATATTTATTATTCACTGGCCAAAATGTATAAGTACTGTCCAGTAGATGATTGTGACAATATATGAAGCTTCTGAACCTTTGCCATTTGGTTTCTCCTATTTTGCACTTACGTCCTACGTTGCACTTACCTGATGAGTTATTGTGGAGAAGTAAGTAAACTTTATTGTCAAATAAGCTGTTGCAAACTGCGTACGACCCCGAGGGGAATAATAAACTAAGTTACTCTCCGGAAACAAGCGAGGGACCATCCCATCAATTACAATCATGGACCCAAGGTCAGTGGCGGATTTAATACTTATAAAAAAATTAATCAAATACGTATTGTTATCAATCGATTATTCCAATATAATGTGCAGTCAAAATTCGAGATTAAGAAAATACAAAAGTATGACATTCCCGACTATGGAAAATCCGCCACTATCCGGAGGAAAATCTGAGAAAAACCCGGGCCAGGATGGGGCTACAAAGATAATGTGCACAACCGTGCCAAGGTTGCGTACAGTTAGAAATAAACTATTATTAATAAAGAAGGATAAAAAATAACAAGCATGAAGAAAGGAATTTAATGAGTATCTGGAGTATTATAACAATGGCGTGACAAAGTATAAGAGAAATTAACACCACTTACATCATCCAAATCTTATGGAATACAATATTTATTGGTAAATTGAATCTCTCATTAACTCCTTTTATTACAAAAACATGTTCTCCAACCTCACATTTATTAACAAAAACTTCGGCTTGGTTTCATTTATTATTAATACTATTTTAGTGCTACTTGTGTAATATATTTTTATGTGTTTCATTTTATATTTTACCGTGACGTGTTGACTTCACATAATTGTATACGACATTGATTTCTGCACATGATAACTAGTATTTGTGTGAAGTGAATCAACTTGTGTTATATGTTAATTCCCATCGCTCAACGCGTATCCCTTCTTGGACGTTGATCCTTGAAACTACGAGAAAAGTCGTTCCCCTGAACGCGAATCCGTTGTGGTGCCCGTGACCTTTGTCAAGGTTGATCGTGAATCATCCTGCTCTTCGCGGAGGTCAGGATCAAGATGTAATGAGTGTTGCGTGTTTCCGCTGAACTCTATTTGTCTGCTTCGATGAAAAGATTTGCTTCTTCCTAAGCGTGGGACATGCACTACACTACAGCACTCGCCACGGATTACGGTATACTAAGTAAAAAAAAATTGGATGTAACTTTTTTTAAATAATTTATCCTTTTGTTCGGCATAGGCCTGTTCAGAGTTTGTAATCATACAATACACTTCAATTTACGGCACGGAAAATCCTAGCTGGGTGTATATAAACACTAATTGTAAAATTGACTTTTGTGTACCGAATTGTTATTGCATAATATTTGTGTGATCATCTATTGATTAAATAACTCATAAGAGTGGAAGTATGATGGTTGATATTGAACACTTATGGAGGTTTCAACAGATCTTTGGGGTATCGGAACCTAATCTGAATTTAACTTATATTCTGTGTTTATGTATGGATGTTACTTTTATGTAGCAAGACTATTTTATTTACCTGCATAATATGGCAGATACTTCTTTCCTCATATCTTCTAGTTGTAGGTATGCATCACTCGATTGAATGCTTAGCATTGACAATGTAAAGAGGACATCACAACATTTACGGAGATTACATACCTGTTATGAATAGAACATGACAGTGACAGATCTATGGGGGGGGGGGGGGGTTTACAGCCCCCCTCCATTGGACCTGAACTCTTGGCAGATAAAATTGAAGTTGATAAATGGCATACTTTGTACAAGTGTTACCAGATTAATAATAGTTATAAGTTAAATTGTTATTAATAATATAATTATTATTTTGATTAGTAATACCATGTTAATAACTTTATTAAATAATGGTTATTATTAATACCAGATTGTTAATTATTTATGTGATGCATCTTATTCAAAGGTAATATTTATAAAATTTGTGTTATAAAACCATAATTTTAAAACAAAAATGCTACCCATCCCCTTGATTACGGTCTAGTTCCGCCACTGGTACATGATATTATACAATGCATCATTACGTATCTCTCGTTCAATTCCCCACAAATTTCTTTATTATTTATTTGTTACCAGACGCTTTCATTTGTCAGGACTCAAGTAGTCAAGTAACAACCTTCCGAAATAAACAGAAATTTAGCTTATTACATTCTGCTTTGACTAATAAGAAACCATTTTTTATCGTGGTTGTCTGATATAGGAAGGCTGGCTAACTGGAAGTTTGGGGATCGATGCCCAATGGGGTGTGAGATTTTTCATCGCACCTCAACGTCCAGACCGGTTCCCGGTTTGTTGTAAAAAGAGTACCGGGTCTATCACGGAATCCAACCGGTCGGAGTGAGATGCTGGCCACATCTCCTCCTGGTGTTGAGACCTAGTAAATTGTGGAGCTCTTACCTCTGTGAACCCCATGCGAACCTTCGGGTTCTTTTGTAGTATTTAAAAATGGGAAATGTAGCGTGCTATTGAAGCGACAGGAGCCGGGTGGGAGGATTATTGTTAGTAGGTGGGCCGGTTAGCCATGTTTACCGACAACTTGGCCCACGTGAAAGTGTTAATAGGAGTAGATAGTACTAGTAAGAGTTAGTGGTACTAGGAGTAGTAGAATGTAGATAGAAGGAGGAGTCTTCGCTTTTCAGTAGTCACAGCTATATGAACTGGGATATTAATGTGTAAAGCTACAATTATTTTTTTTTTCTGGCTCCACCGGGTATTGAACCAGGAGTGACTTGGTGGTGAGCAAGCATGCTAACCGCAGCCACCTGAGGGGCGAGGCGGCCTGTTGCTTGGCAAACATTATCAGAATGATATACAAAATTACAAACACTATGAGATCCTTTCAAATGCACTCCGTGTATATAACATTTTCTTAACAATTTTTTAACGTACTGTATTGAAATATGAAAGGACAAGCTTCAGAAGTCCCCCCTCTACTTTTTTAAAAATTCGAATACAGGTTGACGGTATATAGTGAACTGTGTGAGAGACCTAGCGTTGGCAACGGTCGATGGATGATCCCGACGGCCGTTCGTCTGTCCTTCTGTTTTCGATGCTACTCGTGTTGGCGCCTCTTCCGGCGATAGCATGATGGTGGGAGGAGGGAGGAGGGGGGAGGACAGAGGCGGAAGGAGCATCTATGGCCGGTCCTTGAGGATCTCCACGCCCACCATCGACACAGTGGGTCAATAGCACTGTTTCACTAATCAAATACTGTACATTCAGAATAGATACGTAGGAAAACGATTTTAATGGTTTAGAAATGTTTTTGGTACTTACCATCGCGTTGGCAAGGATTCAATTTTTCTCCCCATTTCATGTTTAGATGAGCTCTAATGACCTCGATGTTGACGAGCCCTAAAGCCCCAACAACAACAAAAATTCATGTTTAGAGTATTGACTCCTTATTAAATATCATCACATGCAAACCAAATTTCAAGTCAGAAATATACCTAAGGCGATTCTGCATGCCTTCGCGCGGGGGTTTTCCATGTTATGATAGTTTACCCTTCGTTATAATGCAATGTAAAGAAAAATCACCCGTTTACGTACGAAAAATTCGTGAAGATATTTCGTACCCCTTCCTGGCCCGGGTTTTTCTTCGGGTAGAGACGGATTTTATACATCGGTTTTTCTATTCTGACTTACGGACAGCAGTCACATTAATACTATTGTAATAATTAATCTCAAATTAAGAGTTATTTTAGTTGTCACAAATTTTAAACAATATTTTCCGAATAATTTATTTTAAAGATTTGAAAATAGCATCTATTAGTTAAATAACTTTTTTATTCTATTAAATAGTTGACAAATCTGTTGGTATTCTGGTGATATTATAAAATGTAGCTAATATTTTTTTATTCTTATAGATATAATTTAATGCGTGAGATGTTTGGAAAATTTGAAAAAACACATGATCCTAACACCCCTTCATAATCAGAATTCCGAAACATCCTTTTTCAGTGACCCTTTACAATACAAATGCTAAACCCCATCAACATTTCAAGTTCCTATCGTTAGTTCTATTTTCTCTGTGTCGATGAATGGGGTAGTGCGTCAGTCCCTCAGGACAACGACGCTTATATTATTAGATTAAAATGGTAATAAAGTGGCCAAGGAAACCATATCTGCAGAAAGTTTCTGAATCACAGATCCTATATTTATCATTGCCGCAGATACGAAATCGCTCTAGTCTCCAGTACGATTTCTTGAAGACTTAGAATACAAAACTCGTGACATCCATTTGCGCATGTTTTAAGGTTATGTCTGAAAAAGAAATTTGAAATATTTGTCCTTATTTTGGTAAGCTAATATTGTTCCATTACACAGAGCTATCTTTTGCTGCTCGTTTTATTTTTGTTTAGCTAAAATACAAGAACATAATGCTTTTGGTAAAAAGCATTTTGCACTTTTATTTGTTATGTAATTTTGAAAATGAAGCAAATTAATGACTGGACTATCGCAATAAATACCGGTTTAATTTTTATTTGTTTTGAGAAAAAAACTGAATTGCCCATCAATTTATGAGTTACACATTATAACAAACATACACAGTCATTGCTATTAAGAAGATTCGCCGATAGAAAGAGCTTACGATATTTAAGTAAAATTGGCATTGGAGTGTTCTGTAAAAAAACAAACAAATTTGTTGAACGTTATGGTCATCCACGTTCAGCAACATACGAAGTCACAGCTTCTTCTAGGTTTCAGTTTGTATATAATTTGTTTTGAATAACAACACAATCTTTTTGAAGCCAATTTTCTCAGCTGAATATGGGATATTTTTAACCTTACACGTCAGCACATGTTAAATAGTCTAAAGAATACGAATACGTGTTTATAGTCCGTAGGTAAAAATATACGAAGATGTCTGGCTACTTCCCTCACTCTTGTCGCCACTTCGTCCTGAGACATCTTGTTCTCGACATGCTCCCTAACAGATCAAAAACGAACTTTTATCCAAGTTGGTGCATTCCAAAATTATCACATTAACGTAGATTTAGCCATTGCGATAATGAGGGACAATAGAGTATCTGTAGTGCAGTCCCTGGGTCAGTTCCTAAGCTATGTGAGGGACATGAGAAGAAGAGTAATATGCGCTGAAACCACTGATTCAAATGAGCCGTGATTCTGCCGCTTCGCTTTTTCTTTTGTTTCAGGCGGAGACATGTTGAGAAGACCTTCCAAGGCATTACGTCAATTATACGTTTTTTTTTTAGTATTGTAAATAATTGAATTTTATTTTAATCTTTATTTCTATGGCAAAACTAGTATATTGTACATTATAATTTATTTCTCTTATTTAATTACCTTTTGTAAATATGTTTATATTAATTGTATATATTCGTGTCCTGACCGTTGGTTTCTCGTGGTTCCCAACGGTGCTCATTTAATCGGTAGTTGCAGCATACTTAAAAGATATTTTACAACTAAATAAAACAATATTAAAGATGCACTAAAGGATGCTAAATAATAATAATAATAATATTACAATACAAATCACAAGTAAATAAAATTACAATCATTTTAAGTTCAAAACAAAGATTTCCAAAAATTAAAATTGCAACTATCCGTTCAATGAGAGTGAATACCAGGGCATTGTATGCACAGCCCACGGCTCTACTTAAGGGGAATTTTACAGGCGTACAGGTAACAAAAAGCCTCGCCACACATTTGTACATAAATAATATTTGTAAATAAAGCGCCCTATTGAAATTGAACTATTTTTTACCATGCAAGTAAAAAAAAGCTTAGTTTTGGATTTTGTACAAAATTTGGAAAAAATTATACCAAAAACAACAATTTTCAAGCATTTCATATTGATGTGACAATGCTTATAATCAAAATAAAAGGAAAGCGACTGATGGAAAATGGTTGTTTGGTATCATTTTTTTCTTAGAATCAGACGCTAAGGGTAATAATATTTGTGTGGGTGAAAGGTGATGTGTCAAGGAGCATTTCTTGATCAAGACGTTTCGGAACGAAGCGGTGGTGACAGTGTGGAAGATAACCAGCCACCTTCCGATATTTTACAAACTATAGTTCAAAATGAGTCAAATTTATTTAAAACTAGCTGATTACCCGGTGTTGCCCGGAATTTTTTACATGTTAGACCAACAAACTCACTCGCGCAGGTCGAATTTTCGCTTCCGAGGCAAGACGCAACAGCGGCAGCGCGGCTGCACCATTTCATTAAAACGCATTTAAAATCTAAACTATTCGTTCAAATTTTACGATTAAAGACGTTTTTAATCCTCGTTAAATGCACAAAAAAAGTATTGCATTTTATGAGAATTGATTTTTTTCGTCCTCGAAATATACTCTTAAATTGAAGTATTTTAACACCTATTTTTAATAAAGTTTTTTCGATAATGTATGTGAACCTTCGTAGATGGGCATATGCTGTTGCGGACTTTTTAGAACTCTTTGAAGCGAACAATATTGCCATTCGCAGTTATCACCTAACTCTAACCGTTTAGGCAGCGTAAGCGAATATACCTATCTTTTTTCCCGATTTCATTGACATTTATGGTCAAAATCATTTATCTTTCTTTTCACACATTTTAAATATAAAAGTTAGCCCATGTTTATACTGGATATCTAAATTATCTCTTTGCTAAATTTCATCGCGATCGGTTCAGTGGTTTAGTCGTGATCAGGAAACAAACAGACAGACACGCTATCGCGTTACGCATTTGTATATTAGTATGGAAGTATGGATGTGTCAAAATTTTGCATTCTAGCTTCCTTAAAAAACACACTTTTCGCGCTTACAAAGGCAAAGGCATTGCCGATCTCTCGGTTGGTGCATTGGACAACCGCCCGGGTCGTCCCCTTTTTCGCTAACAAGTTGAAACTTACTTGGAAGTAAGCGGCCTGCTTTTGCACTTAAGAGGAGGAAATCGGTTTTTTGTTCGTCGGCGCCGCTACAAAAGAAGTAGCAGCGTACATTTTTTCTGCCAATTCCTTCCCGAAGTTCTCGTCGTTTACGACCCTCATCCTCAAGAGGTGCACTTCCTTCCCTAACAAACTTTTACGACAACCACAACACATGCGTTTGGAGTGCTTCCTCAAACTCTCAATATAAGCCTAGGCCACACAAATAGCGATCGTTGCCAAGCACCTTCCAAAGTTGATCATTGGCGACTGGTGTGACCGCTCCCCCATTGGCAAGGATAGTCAAATATTCGATGCTGGAAGGTATTGGAAGGCTGGTCGATGCGAACGACCAGGACCAAGTCAAAGGAGCCGACTTCCTTGTCAATCTGGCTAATATTCGGCAAAGAACGCCAATAGTGCGCGTAAATTATCTCGTAATTCAATAAAGTCTGTATGTAAGCAAATATGTGGAGATATAATTCCAGCAATAAGCATAAAATTATAACAGATATATTAGCATAAAAATATTTATTGAAGTTTTTATTATTATAACCTATTTTTTGAACTCAGCTTCCCGCGTGCATTTAAGTTATTAATGTCACTATGTAATTTTGATGTTACATTGAGTAGCATAAATGTAAAGGGCATATAGCTATGGACTATGAAGATTATTCCGGTGTTTTTGAACAAGAATTATAGGTTAAATAGGTG
This sequence comes from Laupala kohalensis, assembly GCA_002313205.1. Taxonomy (NCBI): domain Eukaryota; kingdom Metazoa; phylum Arthropoda; class Insecta; order Orthoptera; family Trigonidiidae; genus Laupala; species Laupala kohalensis. The sequence continues at coordinate 177,083 of NNCF01129279.1, read as the reverse complement.
TTCCACGAATTTCGATTTCGAAAAAAGGTAGCAATAACGGCTTCTCCATTTTTTAAATGGTTGATATTCGATTGAACAAAATTAGAAATGAACAAATTTAACGGATACGATAGAAGTAACTTAAAGTTTTCATTCCAAATATTTTGAAAGTGGTGTGTTCGCAAATATTTAACGATTACTCTTTGGCGAGATATGGCATGTGTGTGGCCCTAGATTAAGTAAAATGAAATGTTTCTTTTTATCTTTAAACGTTTTAGTAACTCGAGGATATGTATTACCAACTCCCCTTCAAAGGCACGTATCAATCCAAGACATCACAAAATAACAATAGCAAGTTTGTCAAAAATGGAAATTTTTTAAAGGAAAATTTTGTTGAAGATTAAAACAATCTCGTGGTGGAATGTCCGTATTCCAATATTTGGGGGGTATATGCTTTTGCAAAAAGTATTGTTATAATTAGATATACGCACTCGCCTTCCACCTCTGGGGACGCCGGTTCAAACCCAGTCCGATCCAAGTAGAATGCGAGGTGGTGGACGGAGCGGTGTTCGCGGCAGGTTTTCTCGTGGTTCTCCCGTTTCCCCTGCCTATCATTCACTCATAATCATTCACCCCCATTTCATTCGTTATCACCGCTTCAGGGGAGGTACGGCAGGAAGGGCATCCGGCACCCTTGTATTCCCCAGCCAAAACGAAATGAAGCAACATATATCCATCCCCAATCGCAGACCCCACATAAAGTGGGAAAAGGTTGGGTTAAAGATTGTTATAATTAGATAATGGTGTTTATTTGGTTTTTCATTAAAAAGTATTGTAAAATAATTATCGTATGATATGTAAATAATGGTTATTTTAATAGTTACGATTTATAAACAATATTTTCCTATTAATCTATAATATTAAGTACTCGTGAACTATTTTTTTGCGTTTTATTAAAATACAAATCTGTTGATATTATGACACGTAGCTTACTTTTTATTCCAATCTAAGGAGCGTGCTGTAATTTTCAATCAGCCTCTGCCTTGGTCGGAGTTGATCGCCAGAAGAGCGCCATAAGAGCGAGTGAATTGATTTGATGGCCGATGTTGACGATAGATTTAAGTTTTAAAAAATCCGAAAGTAATGCCAACATAACGTGAGGTACACGAGTAGGTACGCGAAGTAAAAGAGTTGGTTACACTGAGTACAAGCCCTGTACCAACATCTAGCCGATTAGACTTGCAGTAAATAAATTATTTATTGTCAAGAGAGCAGCTACAAACTGCCTATAACCACACTGAGGACAATAATTTGCAATAAACTAATAAACGCAATGCGTTCCCGTCCATTTTTTTTCTTAGGTTACATTATCGTTGAGTACAGTTACGTGACTTAGAGTGTAGGTGAGGTTTTCATGGTGCTTTCCCCTCGCTCAGGTACCTTGCATTCCCCAGCAACCCATCTCTCCTTCCCAATTTTCACCCATTTTATGATTTGCTGGATTAGCAGGCGAGAACCTCACCGCAGCAGAAATATGAATGCACCCCAGCAGTGGTGCATGTATGGGGGGGGGGGGCTAAGGGGTCTACAGGAACTCTTAACGGTTGATATACTTTGTAAAAGAATTATCAGATTAATAATTCTTATTAGTTTTAATTTTTATTGTTATTAATAATATAGTTGTTATTGTTATTAGTAATACAAGATTCATTAAATTAATAATACAAGATTAATAAAATTAATAGTACCAGATTTTTAATAATTTATTTGAAGGCAATATTTATAAAATATATGTTGTAAAACAATTTTTAAACAAAAATGTTTATCCCCCACCCCCTTAATTACGGTCCAGATCTGCCACTGTATCCCAGCTTCTGTTTTTGCTCTCTCATATCAGTGGATCCGCCGTCTGTGAATGTGTGTGTGTCGGGAGACGGCTGTTCAAAAGGAATCCTCAGTCGCATTGAAGTGCAGGAGGAAGGGAGAGAGACAGCTGAAGAAGATGAGACATGTATCCTCAGGGGACGGATGGCCATCGCCGAAGCGGGACTCATTCACAGATGTAGAGACAAATCCAAAGAGATTTCGTATGAAAGTGGGGAAGGGATCGGTTTCGTATTTTTGGGGCGAAATACTGTTGACTATATAGTACAAGTGTTGCTCACTAGATCTTGCATGTTAAGACGTGAAATTTGTTGCGTGTTTACTTGTTTACTGAGACTTGAATTGAAAGTATCGTGATGGAATTTCGTCACAAAAACGTTGCAAAGAGATAGGGTGGAGAGAGATTAATTCTTCGTTCTGTTTCGTTTCCTGTCCCCCCCCCTTGCTTCTCTATGCATCGTTCTCAACAAGTGGCATAAAGTGGATATCTCAAACTCAGGGTCCCCCGAGGATGGCACACGACGAGCAATAAAATCTAGCGGAACGTGTACGTAGAGTTCACTCACATAGTTGAACTATGAAAAATATTGAGTGGTTAATGTACCACAGTGGTATCTTCTGTAAAAATGATTNTATATATATATATATATATATATATATATATATATATATATATATATATATATATATATCCAAAACTTTGATTATATATTTCAATATTATAATTCAATACAATTATATACAATGAATAATCTTACATTAATATCATGTGAGTCCAATAATTTTCTAATGTCTAGAGTAAAAAAATATCAGGATGGCCTAGTTTAGCGTTGATGACTATGATAAAACGTACGCATTAAACATAAAGTATTAGAGAGAATTGGTAAATATTTCCAGGAATAACATGTTTAAAACTTTGAATTTAAAAATAAAATTTACGCGACAGGTTTTGAGTTACGTATAATGGGATTTTTTAACGCTACCTGGGAGGCAATTTATGATTTTTCCTTAAGAAAAAGCATTGAATTAGGAATTATAACGAAACACTGCTGTGGATGTTTGGACGATACCTGCGCTGGGAGTCTGGATGAAGATCTAAAGAGTGTTTGGGGTGAAAAACTATCAGCGAAAATACTAAGCGAGTGTGTTAAATAAATTAATAAGAATAAGAAGTGAACAATAAAATGTAATGTGTAATATCATGAAGAGCATCTAAGAGTTTGTTATGATTTGGCAAATTGTTTTTTCAACTAAAATAAATGCATTTTATATTTTTTAAATTTTGTTCTACTGATTTCGAAAGAGAACATTGATTTAAGATTTGGACATTTTTAAATACGGAAAGATTGTAATAAAACGACACGAATCTTGAATGCCGGGTCTTACTAGTGTTTAGTGAGTGTTCAATAAGTTCATTGATGTTTTATTTCTACTTAAAACCATAATACGTGCATAGGAATGGTTTAGACGGCATTTATAGTGTCCTTGGAAATCAAGCGTCGCATTCGGTCCGCGATTTCAACGTCCGTCTCAGCACTGTGCGTGATTCTGCTGCTGCTGGAGGATTGGGTGTGTGAGTGCGAAATGCCCTCTACGCACTACGATGTGCGGTGGAAGGAGGGGAGAGTGTGTATGATGCGAGGTCACGGAGGCCGAGTGAGTGACGCGTCCACCAGCGAGCGCTTCGCTCGGATGTCGTGGGGTGACATCACTCTTGAGACCACTCCTCCTTCGCGTCAATACAACCAGCACACAAATGCATCGACGCATTTCGATAAGATCACCAGTGGCGGATCTAGACCGTATTCAAGGGGAGGGGGCTATGAAATGATCGTTTCTGTCGTATAACTCATATAATATTCGTAAAATTTTATAGGTTGATGTATTTTATTAAAAGATATATTTATAATATTTAAATAGAAAATATCAACTCATCAAATATATAATTAACAATTTATTAAATAGTGTTCAAATTTATTAATTGTTGAAAATGGCAAACATGTATTACAGGATAAGGATTTCGTGACCAAATCATAATTTTATAAAGATACAAAACAAATAATTCATGAAATTTGATTTTCCCAATCAAGAGGTTTTTTTAGGATATATTCCTTAAAAACCTGTCACGAAGAGATCTTTGTAATCCGAGTAATAATTAATTAATGTCTTTTAGTGAGATAAGAAGCAGCTTACAACGTACATAGAGACAACACAAAATATGGAAGGAAAAATGACATCCGATAAATGAGTAGAAATCCACATGCCGTCTATAAATGATATGAAGCACGTACAAAAGGCACATTTCGAACGTCTCGAGACCGTCGCATCCTCTGTGAAGCAGGTAAAGGTCCCGTAAGGAAAGACGTCGCCTATTGCCTCCCCACAACGCGTTAATAACAATGGAGGCTAGCCGTGAGTGGTGCTGTCAGCTATAATGCTTTTACAAGTATTATAGAGTTTGGTCTGCATGAAACTCATTGCGGCTCGCTTCAACCAGTGCACGTAATACGCAGTAATTATAATACAAATTTGTGTACGTTATCTATTACATCTAAATTTAGTGTGCGAAAAATCTGGTAACATTTTTACAAAGTACTCCTTTCAGCAGTTTCAATTTTATCTGTTCAGATCCAATTTGGTGGGGGAGGGGACTATAGCCCCCTTAGCTTTCCCCCACTGATTCGCTACTGTCTGCGCACGAATGACAAATTTCCGTTAAGTGATCGGTGAAAGACACTACGTCACGACTTAGTCAATACCGCTCTTCCATATATTTATCCATTTATGAGGGGTTTGAAATATTCGTTCTTGTACAATCATCCTTCATATATACAAGATGTTATATGAAGTACCGGTTATGCAGGTCTGTTATGTATATTGTGTTAGGACAATGGATAAAAACAAAATGTTTTTCTTGTTTGCTTTTCGCGTAAAATATCCTTCGCTTTCGACCTGTAAAGAAACTCAAAAGAATGATCGTCAACAATATTATCATATACATTCATACGATTTAGTTTTTGTTCCGTCTCTGCGTGAGCGGACGGAGGAAGTGTCGTACGTTAGGGCATTAAAAGGCGTGTTGGCGATTCCCTATTATTTCAAAATGTAACTTTTTTTTACTATTACTGTATTTGTAAATGGGAAATGTAGCATATTATTGAAGCTTATCTACATGGGGCGATAGGAGGTAGGTGGGGTTTACCAACAACTTGGCCCACGTGGAGGGGTTAGTTGAAGTGGTTAGTTGTTGATACTAGGAGGAGCTGGATAGAGGAAGGAAGGTTTGCTTTTCAGTAGTCATAGCTATATGACCTGGGACATTAATGTGAGCAGCTACAAATTTTCTGACTCCATCGGGAATCGAATCCGGGATGACTTAGTGAGGAGCGACAACACTATCACCTGAACCACGGGTGGGGCGAAACTTGACTTTTTGAAAGATGACAAATGATATTGCTGAAATTTTTGAAAATGCTGAAATTTTTGAATCCGCCTCTGCCTTACGGCCCTTGATCGGAATTGATGGGATGGTCCCTTGCTTGCTTCCGGAGAGTAAATTAGTTTTTTTTTCCTCCACGTGGTCATACGCAGTTTGTACTGTTTTTTGACAATAAATTTATTTATTTGATATCACTGACGCGTCTGGAAAGTAATAACAAATTCGTAGGGAATTGTGCGTGAGTTACGTAATGATTCGTTGCAGTAATGTTCTATTCATAACTATTCTGATGTCGTGTTCAAATTGTTATTGCTTAATGTGAAGAATGATAAATTAAACGTCGTTTATTTGTTGCTCATAGTTTTAATGTTACAAAACTTTTTCGGCTCCATAGCAGTCATCGTCAGTAACATACACTAAAAAGTACATGAAAATAACAACATTTGAAACATAAAAGTATACAATAATTGAGATGTAAAAACAGTATCGAAAGAAGTGTAAAAATTATTGAAATTATGAAATGAAATAAGGAAAACAATGAAGAATGAATAGAAGAAAAATACAGAGTGAGCAAACCGACAAAATTTACTTACCTGAATATTGTGGAAAATGTTTTGGCAAGTGCGCAGAAAGCGCCGAACGGAGGTCATTATATGGTAAGTGAAAGAGGGTAGGTGAAGTGGGTGGTGGTAAAGGGGGGATGACGGGGTTTTCCAGGAACTGGCGGCAGAAGATTCAAAGAATTTCTCAGGGTTTTAACTGTTTGGAGTAGTGTGCAGTGCACTTTAGAGTTACAGTGCAGTGCACTGTAGGGTGAGAAGGAAGGAATTTGAAGGCTAGTTTCATAAGAGGGATTTGTTCCTTTAATAGGAAGATGTTTTTAGGATACTATGGATATGAAAAATTTCTAATTTGATCTATTTTCTACTTCTAATATATGAAGATCCTTCTCAATGTTGAATGTGTGTTTGTTTTCTATTAGATGGTTGGCGAAGTGAGAGACTAGGGTTATTTTTCCACGCATTTGTGTGTTCTTATACTCTTTGTTTGAACGTTCTTCTAGACTGCCCCACTTTTAATTCTTTGATAATGTTGCTAATGCTCCACAACTACCAAGTGCTAAATATGAAACTTGCATACGCCTAGAAGATATGGGGGAAGGTAATACTTGCCATATTACTCAGGTAAATAAAACATCTTGCTGCATAAAAGAAAATATTCATATTTTCGTTCAGAATACAGGTTAGATTCAGTTTTTCGCGCGATTTAATCGAGTGATCTAGTAGACTATTAAAAATATACTGGGAGTATAGTTGAGTCACTCTTGCGAGTTCAGTGGCCGGGGAATCCAGTGGTAGCGTATAAACAATCATCTGGAGCACTTGAGGAAATCCGTAGAGAAAACCTCATCCGTTGGCGTGTTCTCCTGCTTGCATCATTCTACTTGCGGTGTGAAGTACTTGAAGTAACTGCGCCAAGATTAAGTTCTATTTTCAATTGTACAGTATCCGTTCAATTCCCAGTTTTTTTAATGTATTTTCTTTTCATTCTATTAAAGTACTTGGACTGTGTGGAATATCATTTCCAGTACTGTTCAATAATATTTATTTTCCTGTTAAATTACACTCAGTACTTTGCGATGCTGATTTATATAAGTAGCGCGAATTATTAAAATTACTTTTCCTATTTTGATTTTAGTTTTTTTGAGTTGGGAACAAAAGAGTTGCTTATATATTTCATTGGAATTTAAATAATTCAATTGCCATTTCTCTGTTTTCTGAAAAAGACTTGTGTTGGAAATAGCTCTGTGTGAACCTGCTATTTGAACCTAGTGAGTATGTTAATTAAAATGGGAAATGAAGCATGCTATTGAAACCTATATAGAAGGGGTGATAGTTGTTGGTAAACCCAATAGAGCTCGCTACACCTCGGCAGTACTATCGATAGTTTTCGATAGTGTGGACTATTGAGACTATCGATATTTTCATAATACTATCGATTATGTTTGCCACGTCATTTGATCTCACGAAAGTAGACATTACTTACGAGACCTTAGAAATTATCATATCTAAAGTATATTCAATATATCGTAAATAAAGTTTATTTTCTACTCAAAGACTGATCCGTATGCATATTTCAATTTATCTCTGTGATTTGTTTGTTTTCCATTGAACGTTTCATTAAAAGAATTTAGTCGCTCCACATCGGAATCCTGTAATTCCGAGGTCCAAACAAACACGGTGTCTCATTTCTCTACTGGTTAGTCCTCGAGTCCTGAAATCATAACCAGTGCGGAATGTGTTCAAAATGTACTCTCATTTGGCACTACCAAATGCGTTAAAACGAAAATATTTTTTTATATTTTAGTTAAACAAAAGTATACCAAAACTATATTTCACACTCATTTTTTGTCGTAACCCAGAAATGCTTTTTTCTTGCTGATATGGCATTCTTCAATAGATTTTAAATATTCATTGACGATATTTCTATCGATAACAATTGATAGAAGACAAAAAACGATCGATAGTTTTCGATAGCCATGCTATCGAGTTTTCGCCAACCCTGAAACCCAGCTGACTGATCCGCCTTGAAACAATAGCCCCTAGCACCCACCTCCTATCGACTTGAATTGGGTTGAAATAAGTTTTGTTTTCGCCAAATAACAATAATTAATATATCATTACGTTTTTTTAATGTAAACGTGTTATTTTTGGCAACACAAAATTAAAAGGAAGGTTGAACTGTATTACAATAATGAATGAATGAATAGCCTAGAGTGTCCCTTGAAGGGCAAAGGCCTCCTACAAGAGGGAACGCTCTTTTATGTAAGACTCACGTGGTGAGCAATTCCACGTAGGTGAGGAGTTAACACTACTAAGTTAAATTAACATTATTGATTCTTGTGGTTAACCAAACTAACATATTTCAAAACTTCGTTTTTAATTGTCTTTCATAGTCTCTCCAAACTAATCTGCATCTTGCGGCTCTGGACCATTGTGGCCCCAATAGTTGTTTGAAGTAATCTGCCCATCTAAGTCTTGGTCTTCCTCGTTTTCTCTCTCCTATGTAGGGATCCCACATGGTGGTCCTCTGCGCCAATCTGTCGGGGTGAAACCTCGCGACGTTCTTGGAAGACGTGATTTCTTACAGCCTCTTGTTCGAAACTCTGTCTTGTAATGAGATGCCCAGGATTTTCCTCTCCATCTTTCTTTGACAGATCTCTAGTGAATTTTATTATTGTGCGCACCATTCTGTGGTCAGTTTCAAATTTGAGATTTTTGACCACCTGAAAGTCCTTTAGAAGTTTGAGCTGATCGGTTAATATATAGTCTATTTCATTTCTGGTGTTGCCGTCTGGTGAATGCCACGTCCATCTCTGCCGTGGGTTTTTCATGAAGAATGTGTTAGCTATTTTCAGTTTTTGCTCTTGTGCAAATTGTAACAATATTTGTCCTCTGTCATTTTGTGTTCCGAAGCCATATGATCCGATTGTTTCTTCTTCTCCCAGTGCTCTCCAACCTATTTTGCTATTGAAGTCACCTATTATTAAATTTGTTGATGTTTTGTATTTCTGTAGCGTATTGTCCAATTGTTCGTAGAAGTCCTCTAGTTCTTGTTCGCTACTGGCTTCTATTGGGGCGTATACTTGGATGATTGGTACTCTGGTTCTTTTTGTTTTAATGACTAGCGCCTTTATTCTCTCTTATATCCCTGCTACTTCCCGAACCATGTATTATTTTTTATCATGAAGCCTACTTCTCTCTGACCGGGTATTGTCCCTTTCTAGCAGAATAGGTCGCCGTTCAACCGTTCTATTATGGCTTCTCCCATTTGTCTAACTTTGCTAAGGCCTAAAATGTCAAATTTGATTTCTTTTAAAGCGTAATTTAATTCCACTTTTCTCTCCAATGTTCTGAGTGTTCTTAAGTTTAAACATGCTATTGTTATTTCCTTATTATTTGTCATTCTGGGTGTGGAATTCTTGGTGTTGACTACGTTGTTGGCTGATGGGAGGCTGTCTGCCAGTTTACCCATTGGTTATTGATCAACATTTTTTGGTAGCCCACTTTTACTGTATTGCCCTTAGCTCGTTCTTCCCTTGCTCGTTGCCTAAGGTTTGCCTGGATTTCGCGTTCTCTTCTGGTCATGCCATCTTTTATGAAATGGTCTTGGCCCCTTAGTTTATTTTTATTCTTCATGATGACAATTTTTTCCTCAAATCGATTGAGTTCCACTCTTACTATACCTTTCTCTGACCTATCTTTACCTAAGTAATGCGCCCTAATGTACTCTTCCTTGTGATCTAGTATCTTCCGTAAAATTTCTTTAACTTTGGTATCTAATATTGTCATCGTAAGATCATTAAATTCCTTACTTTTGATTATAATATTCTTTCTTCTTTCTCTCCTTTGCCTTCTCTCTTCCGCATCTTCAAGGGTCTTGACAATTTCTTCGAGTTGATTTGTTTTTACGTTTGTTGAGTTGGTAGCAATGATGATTTTATTTTCCAGTGTAGCGTATTTTTCTTCTAATTTCTTGTCCGTGGTTTGGATTGCCTGTTTGAGGTCAGCAATATCTTTTTTCGTTTCTAATCTAAACTCTTCATTCTGTTTCCTTATTTGTTTAAATTCAATAAGTATATCAGAGAATATGTTCTTTATATCTGTCATGCTGGTAACATTATTTTCAATTACACTTTCAGTTACACTGTCGGTTGGGCTAGGATTGGTTTTCCGAACTACCGGTGTTTGTGTTCTGGAGATTCTTGAGCGTCTGCCCGTCATAGTGAAAATATGACAATTCAAATGTGCCGCCTGGTTGATTTATTTCGATTGTTCGTTTCGTGTTACGTCAACAGATGTCGCTAGTTGTCCAATGGATGGTCGTGGATTTGTTTCCTTAGTGTAGTACAACTGATTGTTAGTGAACTTCAATTGTTAGACTCTCCGCAGTCTATTACGCCTTTTCATAGTTGATAAACACACTGCTCACTGACGCGATTGTTGTGCTAACACTCACGCTCATGTCAGACTTAGTAATAAGCTCAATGATGCATTCCGAATGTAAAAACTAATCCTGGCCCGGGTTTTGCTCCGGTTTTCCTTCGGGTAGAGGCGGATTTCTTATACAGGTTCTCTAGGCTTTGTCTAGGGGCATGTTTATTGTAATAATAAATCGTGAATTTAGTGTTATATCAATTCTTAAACACTATTCTCAGAATAATCTATAGTTCGATAATAATTTTTACATGTAATTATTTGCGTTAAATTACAAACATATTGACATTCTTTAGTATTATAACTCGAGTATTCCGAGAGATGAGATTGATTTTCTATAGCAGCAGACTTGAGTTCAGAAATTTATTTTGGTAGAGATCCCCACTCCTAGTTAAAAATTTATTGATCTCAACTTAAAGTAATGTATCTTTAAAATATTATAAATTTGTTCAATTCGTTTACTTCAAGTTTTTAATTAGTTAAAAAATGACAAATTAACATTATTTTATAGAGATAAAGTACTTCCAAGACAATTTAAAAGGGTTTTTTTTACAATAATAAAAACTCTCTTGTGGATATACTGATGAAGAAATTTCATGAAGACAACCGAACGGTGTGTATGAAATAAGTCTTTCCTTTCTTTTATTGTCTCGTAGCTGGATTAGAATTAGCCACGCTCTTGCACTGTTTCACGTGTCTTATCAGTGGTCACGGCTGATTTATGTGGTTTGTAAAATAAAACGCCGCGCGATATTCCTTACAAGGTTCTGTCTCTTATCTTAATCTGTCAACTTCTCTTTTACACGGATTGATTTTGGTTGTCCATTGAAAACTGTTATTAGCATACTGTAATAAACTCTATCCTTTGATTTGACATGAGTGGAAGAGTGGAAGAAATACATTTTACTTATTAGATTGCTACAAGTTGACTATTCCATCACAGACCATTCAGATTTTAGGGTTTCTCTAGAATCACGAGAAGCTAGAAAAAAAGCTAAACCTTCTGAAAAATCTTTTTGCGCAATCTCGTTAATACAAGTGTCGATTTGCAAAATTGTAGTTCTGAACCGTCGAATTGTATACGTGCTTTGGACAATACACGATATCAAGAGTTCGGGTTTTGCATATTTTTTTTCAATATATGTGCTTTTTCTTGACGAAATATCATGTTAAAGGTAGTAGGTCACATTAAATTCAAACTTCAAAAGCATAAATTTGCATATTTTGGACGTAACTATATAAATACATGTTTTGGCTTTTGAGCATATATTGTCATTTTTAGGGAATTTCCAAGAAATGCATATTTTATATTCTCCAAGCTCATATTGATGTATCTTTCCTTGCCTGAAGACCCAAGATCATCTCAGAACGTGAGGTCAATCAATACCTTTCCAAACTAAGTTCATACGTCATTTTAGAGAGGTCAGTGTTAATACGCCATATTAATACGTTAATTAGTATTTATCTTCAATACTTTCCGAAAAATCTATAGTTTGATAATAATACTTACTTGAGAAATCACTTTCGTGTGTTTTATTAAGTACAAATATGTTGGTATTATGTTAATATTATAACTTGTACCGAACAATTTTTGTTGTTGGGAGTGAGTTGAAATGTTAAATCTACCTCTGCCTTACGACCCTTGATCGGAATTGATGGGATGGTCCATTGCTTGCTTCCGGAGAATAAATTAGTTTATTGCCCTCCACGGTGTCATACGCAGTTTGTAAGTGCTTTTTTTGTCAATAAAATTTATTATTGCGTCACCAGTCAGATTAAAATCCTTTCATCTAACACGTACAGATACGTAGCCTGAGATGACTCGTAGTCTTGCTTTTCGACTTAATCTCTTGGTTAAGTTTGCTAGAGGCTTCAAAATTGTAGTATTGTTCATAGTTGCAGCAATGACGTTGGTGACGTCTGTAACTGGAGTGACGTCGTTGGCGCTAGGTTTCATAGCACTGTTTCCTTTTGGCATGTACGTACCGTCCCTCATCCGATCGCACTTACATAGTCTCTCAGGTTCAATAGAAAAATAGAATCGTGACATGGAAGTTACCAAAGTTGCTGTTCTCATCGAAGGACTTAGGACACGGAGCGTAAGTTAGCCGGGTCCAATCGGTGAAAAATTTAGAACAAAAATGGATGCAGTTCTTCGACGAAATCTCGGCTGGTTTAGTTCCATTACTGCCTAGGGCACTGAAAGTTTGCTCAAAATGAGTGACAGTTTTTTTTTATTGTAGTATTTGTAAATGGGAAATGTAACGTGCTATTGAAGCTTATCTACATGGAGCGATAGGAGTTGGGTGGCAGGCTATGGGCCGCTTAGCTGGGTTTTCCGTTAACGTGACCCACGTGAAGGGATTAGTAAAAGTGGTTAGTAATAGTAAGAGTTAGTGATACTAGAAGCATTAGAAGGTGGATAGAAGGAGGAGAGTTCGCTTTTCAATAGTCACAGCTACATGAACTGGAACATTCATGTGAAAACCTACAAATTTTTTCTGGACCCCCCCGGGGTGAGTTGGTGATGACCCAGAACGCTATCATCTGAGCCACCAGAGGGGCAAGAGTAACAATTGAGCTGTCACTGAGTGACATAACGTAACCTCGTAACGCACAGTGAATTGGGCGGAATTGAGAGTAAAACTTCTTCGCGATGGCAAAATATAATATTTCTGAGCACGAGAGAAAAGTTTTCTTTCGTTGTCCCCTTATTTCGTCTTTGAACCGTGTGGAATATTTCCGTTGTCGGTGGTGATCAAGTGCCAAAACCGGGAATTAGCATGCGCTTGGCAAGGTCTTCCACATGAGTAAGTGAAGGTATTGGGATCTACATGCAGTGAGCGAATACTCGCTTTGTAAGACACTAACCGAATCACGATTTGTATGGTACCTCCCGCAATTCTTCATTGGAAGAAGTCATGTTGTATTGCATCATTGTTGCATGCAAACATGGATTAGCACTGTGGGGATGGTGGGGGAAAGGATTAGCTCGGTGTATAGATAACTATTCTACAGGGTTTGAGGTTAGGTTTATCAACCGGGTGACACGCTTAAAAAATATGATGTTCTCGGAGTCAAAATGGAATTTCATTAGTGGTTTAAAGGTAAATAATTTGTGGCCAGTAATTTTTGAGAATTTTCATGGGATATGTATATATAAAATTCAGAAATAAATAATCTTTCCAAAAGGAGTGTTTTGAAATAACATTATTCTGAAGCTTCGAATTGCCCTGTGGGACCCTTTCACTCTGTCGGATAAACAAAACAGAAAACTATTTCAATCCGCTATTTCAGATGATTCTCTTGCCTTGACCTTCATGTCCTGAGTTACTGTTTTTATTCCAAATGCTTTTTAATCCGCTATTGCGAAACTCCATGTTTTGTGTCGTGCTTCCATTATCTTCCAGGAAACGTCATGTGATTTCCTGCGACGTCGTATGAAAGAGCGACCTGGCCTCATTGCATTCGATTCACGTGGTTTTGCTCAAACCGATAATTTTTTGTGTCGACACAGTGCGTTATTTATTTATTTATTTATTTATTTTAATTCAGTGCCACTTGTGGCGTAGTGCCTAGCTTACTCGCGTTCTACCTCTGGTGACGCTGGTTCAAAGCCTGTCTGATCCAAGTAGATTTCGCGGTGGTGGACGAAGCGGTGTTCGCGGCATGATTTCTCGGAGTACTCCCGTTTCCCCTGTCATTCATTCCACCACAACAATCACTCATCATTTCACTCCAGTTTCATGTCATCCTTGTCAATTGGAGGTCATCAGGAAGTACTCGCTGCCATCTTGGTTCCAGTAAGCCGCTGGAACGCGCGGTACAACGGCGATGGAACACTGCCTTATGCAGTCTCCCCATCAAAATGCCGAACGAATACATACATATACTCTTGGCGATTACTTCGTTTATTAAACACATTCTTACCTTAATCCTTCCAGTTGCATAAACAAGGCTAAAATTTCTTATTGAAAACAATAAGAAATTAAAATACCTGTCAATGGTTTTAGAAAATTAATTCTTCCGTTATAATTTATACATGAGATAAAGTATAAAATCAAGTTTTAGAAGAAACAAATTCATCTAATCTAAAGGATACTTCATATGAGGATGAAATTTCTTCTACCCCCCCCCCCCCAAGTTTCTCAAGACTGGCCCCGCTTTTTAAAGATGTGTGCAGAGAGTGAACATACTTAGGATGTACGAGTATTCTCATTAGCTGTATTTGATTTGAAAGTATGATATAAAGACGCGATGTCTCACTGCTGAAATACTAATCAGGTTGTTGCTATAAGAGTCTTGGAAACCATTTATCAACGTATACGCACTACGCACAAGATGGAGATCGTTGAACCGAAATTGACAAGCGATTTACGTGTATTATGAGATTTATTAATTTTGTATGTATACAATGTCATCACGTATATTTTTATATACTTAATATTGACGACTTGAAAACGTATAAGAGAAAGTATGGGTGGTGGTTTTGTGTTACTTCATTTTAAAAAGTGAGTGTTAAAATGATATCTGTCGATACATCACACCATTTGATGACCAGGTGAAGGGGACGACGAACCGGGAATCGAATCCAGGACTCCTGCTCTGATCACAGGGGTGTTAACCCGTTCGCCTTCCTTCCACAATTGTACACCATTTCCACCCAGACCTAAACCTCGGAAGACCTGAGACACATCGCCATGCGCGAAATACGTGAACCGGGGACACACTATGTTGTTGCGCTAAAGTTCCCGTTTCACACGTACGTAAGTGTTGAGGTTCGTTATGCATACATGTCTTCCGTGTTGTCAGAAATCACGGGCCCCGTAAGAAGTCGTTCCACTCCCCAACTCCCTTTCATCTCACTGCCCCACTGCAACTACACTACACAACTTAACGTTTGTATCAATGCACGCGTATACTGTAATGATAAAGTTATTGGTAGTACTAATTAAAAACTGAGACGGAATTGGATTATCTGGGGGGGGGGTCAAAAATTTAAAACCAGAAACCAGAAAAAGTGTCGTAAGGAAGCAAGTGTTTCTAATCTTTGATCTATGAACATGAAAGTAAATAAATAAAATAAATAAATTTATTGTCAAAAGCAGTACAAACTACGTGTGACCACGTGGAGGACAATAAACTAATGAACTCTCCGGAAGCAAGCAAAGGACCATCCGATCGTTTCCGATCAAGTGTCCTAAGGCAGAGGCGGATTCAAAAATTTCAGCAAAAATTCCTAGATAAGATGAAAAGTTAGTTGCGAGTTATAATACTAATAGAATGTCACTATGTTTGTAATTTAACGCAAAAAAATTATTTTACATGTACAAATTATTATCGAACTATTATTCTGTGTATAGTGTTTAAGAATCATAAGAATTGAAATAACACTAACAATTTAATGGCATGTTGATTTGAATAACATCTTTGAATTTCATGAAAATCGTTTGAGTTATTCTCGAGAAAAAAATTTCACACTTGAGCAAAAATTAAACAGCAAGACCTGCCTCGGTTACAGCACCGGCTTCTCGTCCGGCCTGCGTGTTGTCACGTATCTCCTCCACGTGTGGGCATATGGAAGAAATACACTATTCGTTGCTGCGCGATAGTTCTTGCGTCCTGTACTTGAGTGGTTTTCGTGAAGTTCGTTTTCGTTGCTCTTGAGTCGTTGTTCCCCTTAAGTGGTTCGGGAAGTCCTTAGCACTGATGCGAAGAGGTGAGCGAGCCCCGCTTCTAATTGGGCGTTGGTTGCTTCGAAGGCGGAAACAAAGAAATGGCCCTCATGAAACACTTTTATGCGAAGCGTACTTCTACTAGTGACCAAATGAGTGTCCCGGGGTAACAGGAAAGTCCAAAATTTTCAATATGCATTTTTTTCATTCCTGTGAATAAAGCTTTTTTGTTTCTAGAATCTATTTACGAAGCGTTCTAAAGAATACTTCGTGTGCAATTGATAATCATTACGGGGTTTTCTATAATTACGTTGTATCTCTTTGTACAGTCTTTTCACTTTTCTATAATAATAATAATAATAAACCTTATTGTCAAAAAAACTGTTACAAACTGCGTATGACCACGTGGAGGAGAATAAACTAATTTACTCTCCGGAAGCAAGCAAGGGACCATCCCATCAATTCAGATCAAGGACCGAAAGGTAGAGGCAGATTTAACATTTCAACATATTCCTAACGATAAAAAAAGTTCGACACGTGTTATAGTATTAACAAATACCAACAAATATTGTATTGAATAAAAGTCTTTTCACAAGTACGTATTATTATCAAACTGTTGTAAATCATTCGGAAAGTATTGTTGATTATTCGTAATTATTAAATAACATTAAATTCGCGGATAATTATTTCAATAGGTGCTGCCCCTAGGCAGGAGCCTAGCGAGTCTTTATAAAAATCCCGCCTCTACCCGAAGGAAAACCGGATAAAAACCTGGGCCTGGATCGGGTTATATGGCTTATTTCCGTTTATCCTGTCTTCTTTCCTTCTAATTAGGCGAACCCTGTTCCACGATGTAGGTGTTAAATATCCCGTTCTGTTACATACTGATGAAACAGCTCAAAACTTTTGTCTTTTACTTTCAAAATGAGAAATTAATACAATCTCCTGCTCTGTATTATTCCATGAATTTATCTTTCGAGCTATTATTCCCAAACAATCCCATAAAATGTGTCTCAGTGTTCCCTCTCCTTTCCCACTGCAACATATTTCATTCTCTCTTATTCGTATTCTGTTTGGTAATATACCTTTATTATTATTATTATTATTATTATTATTATTATTATTATTTGTTCATCGATCTGTGATGTCTACCTGATCTCTAAACGCGGTCATTATATGGTTCAAACTTTATAACTCCTTGTTCTGAATCTCATTACTATTGAAGACTATTTCTTCGTCAAGAGATAATCATTTGCCTCTCCAATTGGTTAGTCTCCCTTTTGTGCTTAGAATAGAGCTGTTTTGATTGGTGCGAGAGCCGGTTCAGTCCTCACCTGAGTGTAACAAATAATTGGGGAAAGACAAAAATAGTGCTGACCTTCATACAGTGTGAACTATTTTTTTGAGAGTTCATTATGTGTTTATTTATTCACCATCAACGTATTGGCTAAAATTTATCACGAGACTCGGGAAGGTCAGATGCATTGTTTCAAGAATTGATATTTTGAATTATAATGATTAAATATTCGAATTTACTTTTTCGCTACTTGATGTATGAGATTCAGTCTGACTTGCAAATGCAAAATACGAAGAGGTTAAAGACTTATATTTAAAAGTAGAGGAATTCCGCAGTTTGAAAGCGTCTCTGTGTAGTGTTACATTCCATTGAAGAGAAGTGAGAGATTGTGGTTGGAAACGAGCGATGTGAAGAAGCTTCTTGTCTAGCAATGTGAATGGTCAGAAACTCTACATCCCTTGCGACCGTGTTCGAATATTTTTTAAATGTTGAAGGGGGGTCTTGTCTTTTCACATATCAATACCGTACTTTATAAAATTGTCAAGAGAATATTCTTATGTTCAGGGGGGGGGAGGAATTGAAAAATGACTTCACTATTTTCGTAATTTTGTATTTAATTTTGAATTTTCTACAGAC
>NNCF01129279.1:145344-157378 GCA_002313205.1 Laupala kohalensis | reverse complement strand
ATATATATATATATATATATATATATATATATATAATGTGTGTGTGTGTGATTGCGTATACCTTTCAGTGTAGGGTTACACTATGACATGGGTTATCACAGTTTGTATAACAAAATGAGGTTCTCATCGTTTCATTATAATGATGATGTTTATCCAAATGATGCAATCTACTGTAATTAGAGCTAATCCTGAACTCTCATTTCAAACTATATTGAGATCGCTCTAATGGGGAGGGCTGGCTATACAAACTTCTCAAAAATCAGAGTTCTCGCACAGCCAAATTTCGCACAAATCCCCCTGACTGAAGCTATGCGGTGTTACCTCGTTCATCCACGACTAACTAGGACTGATCGTGATCCGGATAAACGATAAAAGGGAATAATCCGAATAATATGGTAAATAAATAATAAAATAATGTACTCTAGAGAGACATATCATGTCTTCTATATGAAAATTATAAATAGCAATGTCTAGAAATAACTCTAACGCATAAACATTATACTATGGGAAAATAAAAATTCATTATTCCAAATTGTTTAACAATAATAGGAAAAATGCATCTTAATATATTTTTTATTATTTTATTAACTTTTTTTTAAGTTGTGAATTAATATATAATTGTCTACAGAAAAAGGTCGGTTTTATATCAATATTTTTATAATTTTGTTCCAAATATCGTACTATCTCGCCCCAGAACGTAATAACTGCTCTTTTGTGTTCTATAATAAGATTGTTTGTATTTGAAGGAATTATGAGGAAACTGATTTGTCGTTCGCTGATACGTGAAATGCTCAATTTCGCTTCGTGAGCTCCATGAATATCTTCTCTCGGAAGGGAATTGTATTGATTGGACTTGCTGATTAGCAATCACAACGTTATTACGCGTTCCGTCATTAGCTGCTCCCGGTTGCAGTGTTCGATTCGGATTCACTGGGGATGCAATTTCGTAGAGGAGGGAGTTCATTAGAGGAAGTTTCTTCAGACATATTTACTACTGATTGGTCCTTCGTTTGTTGTAATGATGGATCACGTAACGCAAAATCTTATGTAATGAATGCGGTACTGTAGAAGGAAATAATTTACAAAACGTCTGCGAATTTGAGTTATAAATATAATCTAATAAACCCCTTGGAACATAACGGGAATAATACGCGTAAATGTAATTACAAACGTTTTACTATTTTGACAATAAATTATTTATTTTATTTCTTTATTTACAAAAGCTCTGCACTTACTATGGGCAAACTACTCTGCCCTCCTCGTGGTCGAACACTGTTTTAAACGTTTTTAAACAATAAATTTATATGTTGTAAGATTTGAAAATATGGCTCGAAACGTGTTTGAACATACTGTTATGATGATTGGTCAGTGCTTCGTTTGTACGTAAATAAGCGTTATAATGTGGAAATGAACGTCGTTATTTCTGTGAAATATTGGTATCTCTTACTCTTTTATTTACTCTGTTTGTCGCAGCACGTTTTCAATGCGCAGTGCGTGGCGTCTTGTGGGTAAAGAATTGGAAAGGGGTTAGTCTTTGTTCTCCCTTTCAATTGCGTCTTAACTTATTGATAGGACAATAAATTGAAAATATTCACCAATCTTTATTGTGATTATTCATTAAAGCGAAAGCTTTTTCGCTGATGTAGTCAGCATCTTCAGGCTAAGAATAGAAAACAAAATTGGTAGTAATAATAAAGAAATATGATTCAAAAAGATAATATCAATAATAATTGAGATAAAAATGAAAATACGCAGAAATATTTAAACTCGAGAATGTAAAAGAAGAAGAAGGAAATGCCGACTAATTTTTTATTATTATTATTAAAATTTCGCTTTAATAATAATAATGATAATAATAATAAAGATTGGTGATACTATACCACAATATTTTCAATTTATTGGTTTATACCAATCAATACGCTGCCAACTATCCATTATGGATAGGACCTTTTATGAGTAAATTCTCAAAACAATTGTGCGTTATGTTCTGTAATGTTTTTAGAAGTGAAACCTTTCGACAACCGTTATGTATGTTGCAATATAATCAAAACCTTGAATACCATTTTAATAAAATTAATTTAAATAAAATTTAAAATTTCTTGTTCGTGCGACGAGGATCCACGACGGACATTCTTTTTACATGATCACAATTTTCAAAATCGAGATAAGGATTGCAATACACTTAATATTTCTTTGTCGTAAGAGTATAATTGTTGTCAAAATAATTTATTGTGTGACTTCGTACAGTATTCCTGTTTTTAACTGATCTCGCGTCTGTTTTTAACTGAATTTTCGATTACCTCGTCCCCAATACACCAACTGCGTGTCCTAATAATTATATTGGTATGAAAGGCCTGTAGGAGAGATGTTACATTACAGTAACAACTAAACTTTAAATTACTTTTATGAACTTAGATATCTGGGATATTTGAAAAAAACGAAATTGCAAAACTCATTTTCTTTCGTTTCGGTTCGCGTGAGAGTTATATTATCATTAGAAATAACCGATACGAATTAAATGAGCTGTAAAATCGGTTCCGGTTTTTTCTCGGGTTGAGAGAAGGGAATTCTTTTAACAAACTTTGTGTTTTGCGATTGTGTTAGTGCGTGTTGATCATCGACTAATTTTGTACTATTCACGTAGCTAGACGCAAATGTAATGTTAGTTGCATTTCGCAAAGGTTTCAGAGGTTGCAATCAAAACGTAATGCAAAACTAAGTCCCCCGTCGCGACTCTGTGGACGTCATTTCGTCTGAACGGATTTTTCTTTTCGTTTATACTTGTGGACAGGGTATTTCGGGAAGAAGTTTTAGATGTGTAATTTGTGGTTTTTTCTTCACTAGTTAACCGACCTGCACCAGCGGTGGCGCAGGTGGTAGTCTTGTCGCTCGTCACCAAGTCCTCCCGGGTTCGATTCCCGATGGGGCCAAAGAATTTGTAGCTTTTCACATTAATGTCCCAGTTCATATAGCTGTGACTACTGAAAAGCAAACATTCCTTCCTCTATCCAGCTCCTCCTAGTATCAATGACTCTAACTATTGCTAACTACTTCTACTAACCCCTCCACGTGGGCCAAGTTGTTGGTAAACCCAGCTAACCGGTCCACCTATTAACAATTATAACTCCTATCGCTCCATTTCCCATTTTCAAATACAACAATGTAAAAAATATGTTAGTTTCCATATTTCTCTACGATTCAGTCACTTAGAATACAAGTTCAGTGGATTGTCCTTCCGCCTCATGAAACCCAATGGAACTCTGGCAAACACATCAGTAAGCTTCATAGTCAACAGTCAAGTGAGTGAAGATTCACATTTACTGATTATCGACCAATTTTAATTGTTTTTCTGCTCTTGTAACTCATCAATATTAATATACTTTAATTGCAATAACCTTTAAGTGTCATTTGAAATTGCAAATAATTTCACCGATTGTTTTTTCCGTCTTCCATGCCACAGACACTGCTTACGACACTCTCTTATTAGTACAGATGATAAGGAAGCATATTCCTGTCCTTTCATATACAACCCAGTACACCTCATCGAGGAATTTGTTCTGCTTGACTTGGAATTTTTATTTGGTGTAAACGAATGTCAGAAATGAATCACATGTGATGATTTACGTAATACTGACTTCAATCACAGGATGCAATGTGATTCGCAGTAATTTTGTGAGCATCTTGTTTTTAATTAATTGTGTTTGTAGATTACTGAAACCAAATGGATGTTTCTTTCAAGCTCAATATCATGACAGACGTAGTCCTTACAAATGGTATCTCCTATCTTGATCTTACTTTATCAAGTCTTCGACATATCTCTTTCCCAAATGACGTAATCAATAAAGGAGTTATAGTACTATCCACATTCCGATTCGTTTAATTCTTTTTTCTCATTTGATGTAGATCTTTGTAGTTAATGTGACACCACATGTATCTTTTATATAATAATTTCTGTAAAGAACAAAATATGTTTATAATATTTTGTAAAATAATTGCTGTTGATTACACTCTTTTAACATATTTAAATGGTGGTTGTTGTGCAATTTTGTATATTGTTCAAATTCACTTAAGTAAGAACTTCTTCAGAGAGCAAAAATCTTTCTTACATTATAAATCTTCGTCTTACGTGTAGTAGTGATGATCTTGTGGACTACTTAATTGCGTCGGAAGTTCCTCAATCAAAGATCAAATGAATTCAACAAATACTTCGAATCAGTGATATTCATGTAATATCGAAACGTATTAAAATAGTTATCGTAAAATCACGCTATGAAGTTCTGTTTAGATGGTTTATTAATGAAAATAATGTGAGATATTATGAAATGATCGGGTGTAATTGATGTATTTTGTGCTTTTCACTTATTTACTTAATTATTTAATTTTGAGGCGAGCTCTTCCGCGTTTCCATGAATTTAGTGAGGGAATTGAGAGGGAGAGAAGTTTAGTTGGAAACTTAAGATATCAAACCGACATTGGTCTGTCGAGAGAAGTTTACAACTGGAATCAGTGAAGAATTTCTCCCCCACTCAGTCGTGGAAATGATCATATCTGCGTTATCGATAGTTCAATTAACTTCGTTTTTTCTCTCTGCGTATCAGTTTCTCTTAGACACCGTTAGGATCCGAGGAATCGGACTCAACTGAACTGAACTGGAGGCCGTAATCGAAAGAGAACAGTCAACCGTGTCAACAGCTTTAGAGCACGTTATTTCTCATAACAGCGTTATTTGTCATAACAGCTTTATTTCTCATAGCACTAATTATCATAACCCCTTTGGCGCCAGCTGTCACTTTTATTGTGGAATAGGGTGAAAGAGAAGATGAAACGACACAATCACATGACCAACTTCGGCTGATTTAATTGTAGTATTTGTAAATGAGAAATCTAGCGTGCTATTGAAGCTTATCAACCTGAGGCGATAGGAGGTGGGTGGTAGGGCTATTGTCAGTAGGTAGGTCGGTTAGCTGTGTTTACTAACAACTTGACCCACGTGGAGGGGTTAGTAGTTAGTAATAGCAAAAGTTAGTGATACAATAGGAGGTGGATAGAAGGAGGGGGGTTTGCTTTTTAGTAGTTACAATTTTTTTTACCCTACCGGAAATTGAACCTAGGATGACTTTGTGATGAGCAATAACGCTAACACCTGAGCTACCGGAGGGACTCTTCAACTAATTGAAACTACCATGAGAAAGAACGCTTAGTATTTTCTGGATATATGAGAAATTCCGCGTTATACACCCTCCACTGACGGTTCTCTGCATTAAGGTCTCTATAGTGGCTTATAGTCTCGCGTGAAGCGCTTGCACGAACGCCATGAAGAAGCAAATGGGGAAACTTCATCGCCCGTTTCCTGTTACGAGTCGCTATGTATGCAACGCGAAAGCCTTTGTCACAAAGCGATCCAACGGCATTCTTCCGGTTCTTCAGGGCTCGTATAGAGACGAAGCGATCTCGTCGTGGGACTAAAGAATTCACCTTAGGATTCCCTCGCTGACTGAACAGACGTGTATCGAACTCGTCAAGGGATTCAAGTACACAAGAGCGCATTCCTCATTTGGGTACGGTCGATCTCGTCCCCGCGATTCTCCTGCCGGTATTAGAGTTTTTGCATTACGTATACGTTAGGTTGATGACGCTAAATGCGTAACGTACATGATGCAATCGAAGCATTTTGCATAGCGTATCTTCGAATCAAATCATAATAAAAATTGTAAACCCAAACAATCCACTTCTGTGCAAACGTACACAATTAAACTGTTCTGCGAGTACACCAGTGCTCATACGGCGCACACAATCAACAAATCTCTCGCTTATCCTCTATCAACATAACCTCAAATTCAGAGCAGAATCCGCATGGTGAGTCCTCTCATCATACACAAACCGTTGACATCATACGCAGACAGAGGCGTTGTAAGTATAGTACGCTAGGAGAGTTAGTGCACCACTAACTTCTGAGCA
Source organism: Laupala kohalensis (assembly GCA_002313205.1). Lineage (NCBI taxonomy): Eukaryota > Metazoa > Arthropoda > Insecta > Orthoptera > Trigonidiidae > Laupala > Laupala kohalensis. The sequence continues at coordinate 151,420 of NNCF01129279.1, read as the reverse complement.
TGCGCAGAAGCAACTTGCATATGGATAGTGTGTTCTATAGCTCGCAAATAGGCTATGCAAAACTCCCTATTTTCCTTTTCTCTTTTCTATTGAGATGGGGTAAGAGCAGAGAGCTGTTTTTGAAATATTCTGGGTTTGAGCCCTCGGGAGGGAATCTTGGAACAATAGTTTTATTTTTTTTAAGTTTCATTTCTCCCAAAAATAGAAAAATAAATAATTTCAGATTCTAGAGAACTTTTACACTTTTTGAGAAAACCACATTATAAACGCGATTTTGGTAAGAAGTATTATTTATGAACTCCTTGACAGTAAGTTCTTCATAAATTGTCACAGAAAGATTGATACGAGATGGCGATCAGTAAGACGCACCATACAGGTTCTCACTGAACATCACTTCAGTCTTTCTTGCATCCTCCTGTGTTAAGAATGCTTCATTCCATATTGAAGATACCTTCTTGCTTGGCACAGAAAACATCTTATTCGCGTAGCGTACGGCAGCACACAAATGACTAGCTCAAGAAGCGCTCAAGATACAAATTCAAAATGATATTACACTCTTATTACTGTTAATTTTAATAACTGTTATTACTATACTAATGAAGAAATCCACTTTCGACTGTGCCAATACTTCCTCATTTGGGCGAGAGTATTATATCAGAAAGATAAGCTGGAGAAAGGGATGGGAAAAATCTTATGGGCTGCACATTACGCCCCGACTGTTGTGTACTTCGGAGAGAAGGTTTTTGAGGTTTCTTGAATTCTTCTGAACCCTGCAATGGATTTGACTACCCAATTTCTCTCTGAACGATGAAAAGCTGAATGGAATCATTATGATTTGCTGTTAAACAATTATGTTACTACTAAATAAATATTACAAAAAAAAAGTGAAACAAAAACGCTCTATCCCATTGTTGAATTTGCAAATGGGAAATGTAGCGTGCTATTGAAGCTTATCTCCATGGAGCGATAGGTGGTAGGTCATTGTTAGTAGGTGGGCCGGTTTGTTGGATTTACCAACAACTTGGCCCACGTGGAGGGGTTAGAAGTAGTTAGTAATAGTTACAGAATTGATACTAGGAGGATGTGGATAGAGGAAGGAGGTTTCGCTTTTCACAGCTGAGACATTCATGTGAAAAACTACAAATTTTCCTGGCCCCACCTGGAATTGAACCCGGGATGACTTGGTAAAGAGCAAGAACGCTACCACCTGAGGAGCAATATTGCCATTGCAATTGAATGGTAAACATTCGATCCCATTCGATTTAGATTAAGGCAGTCGATATGTTACGTGATGCAAGAATGACTATTTTTAAACACTCTTCGTTCACTCCATAACGTATCTGTAACGTTACCTCTTAACCCCTCCAGTAACTACGCAACTCGGGCCATACCTACCTACCTCTGTTTTTGCTGATTTTCGGAAAGATTTTTGCTGATTTTCGGAAAATATGGGGACGTTTTTTGGTACAGACTTAATTATTCGTTCCTCATTGCTCTCATTAGGCTAACACTCCCCTACCCAGCCGTAATGCAATGTAACGATACCGTTCCCTTTCCCTCCAGGGTGCGTTACATCATTTATGGACGATCCCTTTTGGACTGTACGGAAAATACCCGTCTGTCCGGGCTCATTATATGTCATTGGAAAAAAATTGCTGAAAATATTAAATATTTGATATTTTTCTCTTTCCCCAATCAAATGGCGTTTAATAACTCTCCAAAATTAATGGGTAACAAGGAGGGTGTGGGGAAATTTGTAATTTTCAAAAGAAACCCCCTTTTTATTAGCAGAATGTAAAGATATGTACATAAAGGAGTAACTGTGGTTTGAATTTTTTTTGTTATATTACAGATCTAATTAACTAGACAATTGTTCCTAAAGTCGAATTTGAATTCTTAGTTTTCGTAATAAATTTTTTGAAATTTTTCAAAAAATGTTTCATATTGTTACATAAACATGTGTGGTATAAGTACTTACATTGCGAGTGATTTTGAAATTCTAAATTGAATCCCTCATTTTTCATTACAGATTACGATTAATTGTAGGAAATTTGAAAACATTCTAAAAAATACTTCACGGTTAGGTAAGACGAACACGAGTACCTCCAATTAACTGCATTAAGAGCACTATGATGTCTAAATTAAGTTTCGTGCATAAATGTTTACGATGAATAATTATCACTAATAGCGAATGAGATAGAAAAGCTTAATAATCTATGATGGGAATGTTAATACAAGAAATTACGATTATGAAGTTTGCGACAAGCTGATTCATTTCATTCGATTGCAGCGTCATCTGCATTAGTAAAAAATTCATTCCAAATTTACTACTTTTTCTGTATAGAATTAAAGTCTACTTTGAAAAAGTAGGGTTTCCATTTAAAATTTCGAAGTTTTCCCTGTCCCCACATATTGTAAGGGTTTCCCACCGCCGTAGAAAAAATGAGAAAAGTATTATCAAATTTCAAAATTTTAAATAAACTCAAATTTACAAAATAGAAAGGGGGTAAACGTGAAACCTTTAACAATAACAGCGGACACGAATACGTTGACATGGAATGAGATTTATAATGTATCTTGACATGGAAATACTTGTTAGATGATTGTAACATCTTTTTAAATTAGCATTAAATTAGTATTTTTATTTTCATTTCCTTCAATTTCTCTCATACCCCAGATCCCAACATAGTAATTACCTCGACTCTTATTATGCTTTATATAACGCATATTATTCATTTTTCTATTATTCTAAAAATTCTTATTTTTCCTCCAAAAAATGTTCATCTTTTTCTTCTTCCTATATTTTATCTTCTCTACGTAAAGAAATTAAATGAGTATGTGAAGATTCTTGGTCAACTCATGGACATGTGTCGCTTAATTTTCCTGGTTTTCACACGATCAGGTATTGTGATTGATTGTTGGCCAACCTGTTTTGGGTTCAATTTATTTGTTTTGTTAAACATACGAGGTTTAAATTACAGTGGTGTTTACTATTGAATGGGACAAATATTTCCAGGAGACATTTTCATTTACAATGAGTATTCAGGAATTATTATTTACGCTCTGAAGTAAAAACTGACGCAAGTGAAGTCGTGGGAGTCACCTAGTTCTGTATAACTCCGCATCGTGACTGTCAGTCATAATACTATACCCGGGATTTATAATAGTATTTTCGTTGTTTGTACAGATTTTTTGTGTGTACAGTACGCCAAAGAACATTATAGTGAGAATTCGAATCTTAGTAGTATTTACATCCTATCGTTTCGTAATTATGAGAAAAGGTTCGCAATTTGCTGATTAATTAAGTGGGGCAAAGACAATTCTAGATAAACCTACGTACGTTAAACCGCAACCTACTTCTAAGAAGATTACGAGTGTATGAGATTTCGTTCACATAGGTTATTGTTATTTGTATGGAAAGATTTATCGCAAATGCTACGGAAGGAAATCAAGGTAATTAACATATCACACCTCTTGTTTTCAAATATCTGTCAAATGTAATGATTTGAAGAAAAGACTCGATAACTTCGCGTTCACAAGGGAAAATAGAGAACCCTAACTCTTCAAACTTTAAAGGACATCACTGATAATTCTGTTAATTATTATAAACGTTTAAATTGTGTAGGTTTTTATTGCTGTTGAATTAAAGATGTGTGTGCACTCGGGTTTTGATTGCGACATTAGTAACCATTGACGATTGATTAGCTGAAACGGTAACACTGAATCTATACCTGTGTAATACTCGCCCTGAGAAAACACTACGGATTTGAGTCTCATAGGATTGGATGTGAGATCCGAATTAGAGAAACGAAATATTTTTTTCAATTAATATATAATAGCCCCGGTACTGTAAGGTTGGATGTCACATCCAAATATTTGGAGAAATCCTTTCCATCCTCTGAATTTGGATCTGGTACCTAAACCTGTTCTCTCAAGTCGAATATGTTCTTTACTTCTTCTTGCAACACTTCACTTTGGCTTTGTAGTGTATTCGCTGTACTTGGCTAAATATTTGACGTATTCACAAATATCACAAACATGCCATCCTCCCATGGACGGAACAAGCAAATAACTCAATAATGCAAAATATAGAAATCTCCTAGATTGCGGTGAACCTCACCGCCAGGTAACAGATTAATCATGTTACGTCGAATGAAAATGGGAGACGGGACCGGGTTTCGAACCCGAGACTTGAGCTCTACGAGACCACCTCAGAGGTCTTTGGGTTTCACAAGTTGAATGAGAATGGTAGACGGGCCCGGGTGGCGAACGGGATGGCGCAGTCGGTAGGCGCATGAGCGCGCAGAGCTCAAGGTCCCGGGTTCGAACCCCGGTCCCGTCTCCCATTTTCATTCGACGTAACATGATTAATGCCAAATATGTTTTCTTACACCAATGTTGAAAGATGTATTTTATTTAATTCGAGAAATATTTATACTGCTTCGTTTTTCCAGTTCATAGAAATGTTTCATATTAAAGAAATTGTAGGATACCAAAGGTTCAAATATAGGTTAAAGAACCAGAATATCAAGAAATCTCTATCACGCGCGCTCTACTGAGCGTAACACTGTAAACCAAGTGTGGAAGGTTCACGCAAATATTTGCCTTATTTGAGTTTTTTTTATATTGTATTTGTAAACGGGAAATGTAGCGTGCTATTGGAGCGATAGGAGGTAGGAGTTGGGTGGTAGGTAATTGTTAATAAGTGGGCTAGTTAGCTGGGTTTACCATCATGCTGGAGGGGTTAATAGAAGTGGTTAGTAATAGCTAAGAGATATTGATACTGGGAGGAGGTGGATAGAGGAAGGAGGGTTCGCTTTTCAGTAGTCACAGCTGTATGAACTGAGACATTAATGTGAACAGCTACAAATTTTTCTGGTCCCACCGGGAATCGAACCCAGGGTGACTTGGTGATAAGCGATAACGCTACCACCTGAGCCACCAGAGGGGCAACGGATACAGGTGTTCGAGTATTTGCTCCACATTGGAGCAAATACATCGAATACAGACAAATAGCTCACGTACGCTTGGCCTTGTTGGCAAATACACAAATACCAAGTGAAGTGCTGTCAGAAGATTCGTTTCTCTTACGGAGAGGAACCGATCTTTCATCCCGTGGTTCAGTCTGTTGCCGCTGCGGCGGCGACGACTGAAGGGGAAATGGAGGGTGGGGAGGTGGAGGAAGGACCGGAAGTGGCTGCTAACGGAAGGAAGGCGCGTGCACTGGCTGCGTGATGAGGCCTTTGAGCTTCCACTTGTCTGTTTCTCTCTTGCAGTAGGACGATGTCAGCAAATAGCTACACACTCGACTCCGGTTGATGATACCTTCTTCTTCTTTTTTGGTGGCGGGGGGGGGGCGCGGAGTGACTTCTCACCTTCAATCTTATTTGTCCTTATATTTATTTTTTCACTTGTCTATTTTACATTAATAAATGTTTAATTAACTATGTCATATGCAATACACGAATAGAAACAAATGTCATTGTATAATACAAATTTTGGATAAATGCTTGACAATCTCGTTTGAATTTTAATTGAATAACGATTTGACAGAGGGACGCATTCCAAAATCCGTAAGTATGTCACACGTAGAAAAGTTCTTACAGTTCGCGCTCTTTTATTTTCAAAGAAATCGGAAAATTCTATTATTATTAATTTTGTCTCGAAATTATTTTTATTCGTTTTTCTCTGTCAAAGGAAAGAGAATGGTTGAAATAGTGAACGACAGTAAATTCCTCTTAATCGATATGGTCGGGGACAGAGACCCTGGGCTGATACCCGTTTGACCGGTTAATCCGAGGATCCAGTGAAAAATCGATTTTCGTTCAAATGATGAATCTACAATTTCATCAGGTTATCACGAATAAACGAGCAAGTGAGGCTCCATTACAATTCATTTTGTTGTTCTGTCTGTTCAAATATATAGTCGTGTCAGCGTGATTGCTCGTCACCAAGTCATCCCGGGTTCGATCCCCGGGCTGGGCAAGATAAAATTTGTAGCTTTTCATTAAATAGCTGTGGTGTATGAAAAGTTCACCCTCTGCGGCTAACAACCGCAGTTGTAATACTCGGATGC
>NNCF01129279.1:103257-144936 GCA_002313205.1 Laupala kohalensis | reverse complement strand
AGTTACAAACTACCAACCCTTATGCCTGTCTCTTATACACATCTAGATGTGTATAAGAGACAGGGATATGCTGGTTGAACCGAGGCCGGTTAAGAGGGGTTCTACTGTCAGCAAATTTTCTATGAAGGGGCTTGTTGTAAACTGAGTTGTCTAGAAAATGCGAAGTATTTTAGTTTTTATTCTTAGAGGCTCCTGAATAGGTTCTCTTCCAGACTTGCGTGTTTTGATCAATTTAATTCTTGATGATAACTCAATTCAATTGTTCCGACCCATCACTTATGTGGGACCTTCCTTGGGACTTTAAAGATTAAACTTCGTACTTGTGGGAAAGATCCTTAATTGACACTTTCTCTGAGAATCGCTTCCTAACTTCCTCACAAGCAGGAGGGACAACCTTTGCCTGGTAACAAAGTATGATCTTTCGGTTGTCAGGGCATTTATTATACCCCAGGGAAGGTTAAATTGAGGCAGCCGAACCAACCTGCTTGCGGCTAAAGGTTAAGGATCACAGAGATAACGCTCTCTGTATATACGTTCAGGGTATATACAACGGGTGTCGTCTCAGTGTTATCTAACCTGAGGCCGCAAGCGGATTGACCCGGTTGCCTCAACTTGAACCAACCTGGGATATAGCTGCTGAGCGCGCATCTCACCCTCCCTATCGGTCGGAATTTGTACTCGTGTGCTTTAAAGAATATTTATTTGAAATTTATTTTAAAACTAACTGTAATACGAATGTTTTGTGTTTAAGGGGAATTCTTTACTGCCATTGATGCGTAGCAATCATGAAGTTGATGTGCATTTTCAGTGCACATTACGATAACTGTGTATTTTTTTCATTTGAAATTTTGAGAAGCTATTACTCCGCAAAAACAATAAAACTTTTCAGCACAGTTTTGAGAAAAATTAATTTTTCCTATTTTGATAGAATGAGAGTCATTTTTTGCGTTTTTAACTTAAAAGTTTCAAACATGGCATCCTACCAGCATTTAGCTGTCTTCCTGTGATTTTAGCAACTACCTCTTTCAGATTTTGTTGTATTCACTAAAAGTGGTTGATTAAATACAGAAAATAATTTAATGACGAGAACAGATTACTTAAATAAGTATTTAAATTTGGTTTGAATTAAAATGCATATAATTTTTCCTCTTTTTAACAGGTGCCAAGTATAAAAGCATTTAAAAAATGAAATTTCTGTGACAATTTTTTTGACAAATATTTCATCGCTTTAAAATATTAATAATGGCGGTTCGTGGAATTGCGATCGATGAATTGGACGAGGTTGGCGACCGCTGCTCAAGAGAGGTTCAATGAGGATGGGCTACGGTGTTAGTGTGCTTGCTCCAGGGTTCAATTCCCGGCGGAGGCAGAAATAATTTGTAGCGTTTTATTCATTTCAGTAGTCCCAGTTCATAGAGCTGTGACTACTGAAAAGTAAATCCTCCTCCTCCTATTCCTGACTCAATAACTTTTACTAACCACTCCTACTAACACCTCCACGTGGGCCAAGTTGTTGATAAACCCTATTAACAATAGTTTACCACGCAACTCCTACCTCCTATCAATAAGCTGCAATAGCACGCTACATTTCCCATTTACAAATACTGCAATAAGAATGAGGATGGATTCTCAGAGAGAGGAAATCCTCATCCCCAGTCCTCAATGTGCGCTCGCATCGCCGTTTCCTTCCACTTGCTGCTTCAGCGTCCGTCGTCGGGTGCTGCGGCTGCAGAACGACGCGACGCTTGTAAACAAACACTGACATGGCAACGTCATCTTAGAGACCTTAATCAAGAGAGAACTGTCAGCGTTGGAAACATAATGCAATTTCTCATATTTCCGGAAAATACTACGTGCAATTTCTCATAGTGGTGCCAATCAGCTGTAGTTGGTCTCGTGATTGCGCCGTGTCTCCTTCCCTTTCTCTACTCCACGAATAAGAGGAGAGTACCAAATGACAGCTGGCGTCAGAGGGCCTATGAGAATTTGTGCGTAGGAAATACAGCTGTTATGAGAAATTTTGTCCTTTGAAGTTGAGGCCATGGCTGATGGTTCTCTCTTGAATTAAGGACTCTACGTCATCCACGCAACAGACACGCGCGCTGCGACGCGGACGGCCAAGCTACGAACTAAATGGGAAGTGGTGCTTATGGGGATTTTGAATAGCGTAGTCAACGCGGATGTCGAAAGAACATGTGCATTAATACGCACGAGTCCCGGAAAATTGTAGTTCCCTTTCTCATATCTGGACGAAGTAAGTAAAAGATGTGCCTTCGATTTCCTATTATATCTTTCACCTATCCCTTTCCGAGATTACAGAATTTAGAAATTGCATCAAGAAAAGACGCTACTTCACTCATTCATTTGAAAAGGATATTAACTTTAATGTTGCAGTTAAAAAATCGAGAGCGCTGATGCGTCTGACCAAAATGGGACAAAAAATATTCATAGGGAATTTTACGTGAGATACGTAATGCTCAATTGTGTATCATCATGTACTATTCTTAACTGTTAGGTTCTGTTTACTTCGCTCATTCTAAACATCAAACCGAGTGAAGCTTACCTACAACTAGAGGATATAGGGGTCGGCAACCTTTTTTTGGCCGCGGGTCAAAATCAACCAAAATGTGAGTATTAAAGAGACGTTTGGGTCAGAGATATTTTCGACATGGATCTTATATACATAAACATTTATGTGTATAGGATCCATGGTAATCGAACTAAAATGTTGTTCTCAGTGTCTATATTCAGTTCTTTTTATTCTCAAAATGTTTGTTTCATGTTTATGTTTTATAATTTATTTTTATATATTGTACTTTATTTTCGGAACTAAAGTGGGTCACTTGAAATTACCAAATGGGTCACTCGGCGACCGTCGGGTCATTGGTTGCCGACCCCTGAACTAGAGGATACGGGGGAAAAAGTAGTGCCTGCTATATTATCTAGGCATATAAAATAATCTTGCTAAATTGACAAACGTTCATATTATCATACAGAATATTAGTTACATTCAAAATTGTAGCTAGTTTAGTAACCCTTACTAACTCTATTGACTTTGTGTTGTGTAGTAAGAAAGTTGTCCACATTTCACGAAGTCCTTTCATAGATACTATTATCATCAATCCAGGTAGTAATCATGAGAGGACTTAAGATTTTCAGAAGATTAATTTAGAATTCGTTTATTTCAGAGTTTACTGTATTTACATTGTTGTTTATTGCGGATTTCAGCGTATCCAATTAATAAACTAACTTGCAATAAACTGTATTATGAAAATCTTTCTTGCATGTCCATTTTATTCAGCACATGTACACGTTGGTTTACTGTGCAAATTCTTTTAATGGCTAAGGCTTTCTGTATGGGTTTTTTCCTTAATTTCTTTGTAATTTGTTTCGTAATTCACACTATCAATCGTAAGGTGTGTGATTACATTTCGCAGAAAATTTCGGACGGGGCATCCTCTCATTTTGTTTTGTGTCGTAAAATATGACTTCCAAAAAAATTTCAAAATTTAGATTATATTTTAGGGGCTTTTACCAAGATTTTTAAAATTTTGGAATTTTCAAGTTTGGTAGGGATGGTGTACTTTTTCAGGTACTGCCGCTCAAGGAATTATTCAAAATCCAATGCCTACGGTCAGGGGCATTTAACGACTGTCACACTTTCAAAGCTTGTGTTTCTTCTTTTTCGATCTCTGGAAATATAGTCACCTGAATAAATGTTATGTGAAAAGGGAGTGATACCATAAGAGTATCATGATTGGTATAAATCTCTGCCAAAGTAAAAGAACTTGAAGAATTTAAATCTGGAGCCAAACCCGGGAAGTGATTCCGAAAATGAAATTGATTTTGGGTGAAAATAAATTTTGTTTTGTTTGCAAATCATTTAATTCAATGTAATAGGTGCAACGTTTACATTTTATAATGAGTAATATAATTTTCTGGTGTTATAAAATAAATTTCTTGTCTCGAATAAAATGCAAATAATTTTTTAAAAAATAGGTTCGTTGTATAGTTATTGATTCAAATGAAATCGTATAATAAGTTTACATTTTTGCAAGCAAAAGTCACGGTGTACCAAATTTCCTTTTAAGGGACTACTGCAGTCGATTTAAACTTCCAGTGAATTATTTCAACACATTATCCAGTTATAGTTGTATTAGTAAACATAATTACTTATGTTAGAATTCTGTGAAATAATTTTCATTACTTTTGTTAAGGTGGCGCCTTTAAGGGATTTAATGTATCTCCCTATCTCTGATAGGGCGCCTTACCCAACACGAATCGTACAGGTGGCACGCGTGAGCGAAGTTCACGACATGCCCCGGGTTGTAAACCCGGTTCCTAACTAAGCTGCAGGAAAAGACATAGACTGGTTGGACAAATTTATTCTATTAAAAAAAAATACTAGACATTATATGTACGTAAATTACTCATAGAATCTAACAGACTGATACACAAGTACAATAAAATATATATCTCGATAATAGTAGTATGGAAGAGCTCTAATGACCTTGCCGTTGACGAGCCCTAAAGCCCCACAAACAAACAAACAAACAAACAAACAAAAAAGTATGGTGTTTAGAAGACACGTGTTTGCTTCGAAAACTTGTTTCTTATCCTCTCGTCGCAGTCGCCCCACAGCAACTCTGATATTCGGAAGCCCTGTTTGTTACCTTCCTTAATTACCAAATTAAAGTTAAAATATGCATCCGACGCGTAGGTATGCGAAAACCGGAGCTACCAGCATTGGAGCCGCCTGTGGTCACTTATCCCCTGAAGGGGGGTGTGACCATTTCTCCTCCCCCCCTCCATTATATTTGGTTGTTCGCAACCACCTTGTCTGTGTTGCATACGCAATACAAGGTTCTATATTGACCCAGGTGCACCGGATCAGGCCAGGTGGAAGTTGCGTACGGACTTGGGAGTCGAGGTGGGTGGTACAGTGGATAGCGCACCTGCGGCCAGAGAAGATTGTCCCGGGTTCGAGTCCCGGTCCGTCGCAATTTTCACCTGGCTGTTGACGTTTCAAAGTTCAGAAGTGTTCTCAATTCTTCTTCTTGAAACAGCCGCATCATCACAACTCTGATATCCGTAATCACAAAATTATAATTCAGAAATGTTCTGCATATCTCGTATCACAGCACTTAGACAATGCATTGTTTAATAACTCACTATTATCAATCATATAACTGACTGGCATTATTTGTAAAATATAAATCATGGCTGAGGGCCTACAAGAGCACTCTCGTACTACTCGCTCAGTTATGTCGTACTGCTTACGTTGTCTTCACTCACGCTAGTTATGCACACCCCGCGAATTCGGGATTTACAAAGTTCAAACGGAAGGCAGGATTTTCTGCCAAAGAGTTGCGATAATTTAGAGTTCTTGTGTGCACACAAAATTTTTATAAGTATTATTAAATGTTAATTTGTTAACACATGAATGCATTTTACATTATCAATCAAAATTAAATTTTCATTTTGAAAGGTGAACGTGCTCTAGCGCCCCCGTACTGAATTGAAGCAGTTACAAACTACCAACCCTTATGCAGTGGCCACTTCGAGGAACTACTACAACATAGCAGCGAGCATGACTTAACAGATTGTACGCAGCGTGCATGAATAACTTTTAATCACCATTCAAAAGTTTAAATTAGCTATACCTCAAAACTGTGGTTCTGGACTTAGCGACTGTTGCTTGAACGGGAATGAAACAACGACGAGACTTGAGTTTGTTAAAATTATTTATAGAATAGATGTTCCCAGTACTTTTTTAGAGGTGGAGGAAAAGTAGAAATTCAAAACTACTTTTATACGGAGCCGTCCATAAATTACTGAACTAAAAAATTTCCGTAAAAAAAACCTTCCTCTCCATAACAATACATCATATCCCCTCCCCAAACGCTAAACAAATCGTCGTTGAAACCCCCAGAATCGTATCCATTCTTTTATAGACTTCGAGGAAATTGTAACAGTGACTTTGCTGATTCCTCCGCTCATAAGAATTCGCCGCAAACCTGGATTGGCCTCACGGCTCACCAATTGGCGAACGCTCTATACTATTCTGCCTGAGGGGAAGCCAGGGAATTTTCCCCCATATGACTCCCCTCTCCCCACCTTCTACATCTTACGTTTATATGCAATCAGGGAAAATTTATTCCGCTTCTTGTGATTATCAATAATAATTGCCAAAAATTGAGCTATGATTTCAGTTAAAAATGAGTCAACTGTGTTTCATGGGATATGTGTACATGATTACAATAAGGCTCTCAAAAAATAATTAGACAAGTTTATAATAGGTCAATAAATGTAGTGTATATCAAAATTAAATTCAAATAAAAAATCCTGAAGTCCATTTAAATCCCCCACCCCTCTCTGAATATAATGACATTTTCTTAACAATTTTATAAGATACTGTATTAAAGTACGAAAAAAAAAGCTTCAAAAGTTTTTCCACTCCTCTGCATTTACTTTAATTGGAACACTGGTCTCTACCTGGAGAAACATCCTGGTCAGGACGGCATTTCGCTGTTCGTCCCTCGTAAGCAATTCGTGTGTAAAATGTTTCGTCAGCGCGGGAAGTGTGTGTGAACTCTTGAACATTGTGTGCGTCGAAGCGCGAAGGTTTGCACTCCAGTCCCACTCCGCGCTTTTCATGTAACAGGACTCCGCGAAACGGCGGAAGACGCTCGTTTAGAGTTCTTAATAAAAACAGAACCGCCAGTCGGGTCCACAACTTTGAGCGCGTAATTTCTCAAAACAGTCGTAATTCCTACGCACAAATTCTCATAGCCTCCTTGGCGCCAGCTGTCACTGGGTTCTCGCGTCTTATTGGTGTAGTTGGATGGACGGGTGGGAGGCACAACACAATCATGTGACCAACTACAGCTGATTCAAACCTCTATGAGAAACGGCGCGTAGGGAATTTTCCGGAAATATGAGAAATTCTGCATTATATTTCCGTCCCTTGCGGTTCTCTTTTTATTAAGGACTCGGCTTGTGGCCAGATAAATTTCCTATACACTACAAGAACCGAATTGTCGAGGTTTGCTTGTAAGACAATGATTATTAGTTTAAACAAAATGGAAACTAAGTTTTTGATTAATCGTAAAAATTATATTTACGTCTATTTTTATGTTTGCGTAATATCGGCTTTTTCTGTATTCTTAATTTATATTAATATTTACATTTATATTGTGTTCAGTTTTTATGTTACAATGTTAATATTTGTTGTTAGTAGACTATTTGTTATATTTCATGAGGGCTCCTTGAAACGTTGTGTCAATAAAAATCACAATAAATATTGCGAATTGTTATAGCGTTACTCGCTACAGTACCGAAGGCACTTTGATTTAGAAAGAAGTCCGTACATGTGTTTCCTAACATGAAAAGTAGTACTTAAACGACCCTACTTGTCAAATTACCCTAGGATTTAGATTTATAATATGTCCAAAATATCTGACTTAAAATAAAGTTCTAAAATAATTTCTGTTTAATTTAAATCAAATTTGTTTCGTAAGTTATCATTTTACCAAAAAATTAAAAATATTGAAAAAAGAAATATCTAAAACAAGTTTAAAATTCCAAATTGAATTACACAGCAAGTTAGATTAAAAAATGTGCGGTCTGACGCGGTTCTACTGGGTGTACGAGGAGCTCAAAAGCAAAGTGGTACAAATGCATTTGAAGTCATAGATCAAACTGTCCCACTTATGGGCTGCACATTACTGTTGTGTACTTCGGAGAGAAGGTTTTCGAGATTTCGTGAATTCTTCTGAACCCCGCAATGGATTTTACTATCCAATTTTTCTCTGAACGATGTAAAGCTGAATGGAATCATTATGATTTGCTGTTAAACAATTATGTTACTACTAATTAAATATTACAAAAAAAACGCTCTATCCCATTTTTTTGTATTGTTGAATTGTAAATTGGAAATGTAGCTAAGTGCTATTGAAGCTTATCTACACGGAGCGATAGGAGGTAGGAGTTGGGTGGTAGGTTATTGTTAGTAGGTTAGGTTATCCAACAACTCGGCCCTCGTGGAGGGGTTAGTAGAAGTAGTTTGTAATAGTTAAAGTTATTGATTCTTGCAGGAGGTGGATAGAGGAAGGAAGGTTTGCTTTTCAGTAGTCACAGCTGTATGAACTGGGACATTAATGTGATGAGCGACAACACTACCACCTGTGCCACCGCTGGGGCTTTCTTCTACCACGAATAAAAAGATAGGAAGATATTGCTACCTCTTCTCGGTTATCACAAAACGCCTTTTCTTGTGTGTAATAAATATTTTAAGCAAAAGGGAAGAAGAATGTGTACTCAAACATGGACATAAAATGTCCTCGCCGCCCCCCCCTCCTTTTATTTCTTTAGTAATGTTTGACGGGTTGTAATTTGGGTGAAATCCTGTTTTCTCGTTCCGGAGCGTTGTGAACAGTCTCTTTGATTCCGAAATTTCTTCATCTTCCAACATACCTCTGATAGTTGTGATGAATGCTTTGAATAGTCATAGAAATGTTAGTTCTAATTTAGTTCAAATATACACATAGGATTAGGAATTCCGGAAAGTTAATTTTTGTTTTGTGCGGTCGCATTCCTCGGCGCACGTAAATGTGTTGTGCAAGATTTTAGTGCTTTTTAACTAATTTTTATTAATTTTGTTGCTATATATGGGAAAGGTTGTTACATATTTTTTTTAGAAGTGGTTTACCGGCTTCAGAAAAATGCGTGGGGGTTTAACTCTTCACAATTAAGACTCATCTCTGTAGATAAAAATCTGCTCCTCTCTTCCATGGTTGTGTTCTTCGGGTATCGGGAAAACAAAATCGTTCATGTGTTCACAAGTCGCGAAAATTTGAGAAAAGATTTTCCTTCACCCAATTTTATAGATTGAAGAGGTCTTGAAAATTGTACGTAACTAGATTTCTACTAGCTATAATTTAAAAAAATAATTGAATTAGAAAGTCAAATTTGTGCTTTGCATCAGTATGAGTGTGGACTTCTTTGCATCGTCGTGTGTCCACGTCATTTAACCTGAGCTTGCGTTTACACGGTCCTTACCTCTGGACACCGAAGAGGATACGCTTTATATAAAAACAGTAGTACTCAAAGAACGTTGTACACCTAGGTCTGTATGGAAGGCGAACGGGTGGTGTAGTGGTAACACACTTGCGATCAACGCAGGAGTCTCGGGTACGATTCCCGGCTCGTCACAGTTTGCGCCCGACCGAAAGTTATCACAGTCTGTAATATGTTTGCCGAGAATATACACAATGCTAATTTCATGCTATTTCATAATCTTACTAATATTTTGGTATCAAAATAAATTCTTCTTCTTCTTCTTCACTGTTTCCTCCAAACGGTTTGTTCGTTTATTTCCATCTGCTGAAGGTTTTGACGAGAATTTAAATTTCTCTTTTATATATTTCTGTGATGTATGCAAAATACGATTACATTTAAAGCACATTCTATTGATCGTGTGTATTAAATACATTGACAATTTCATAGCTGGTATTTCTGAAGTGTGATACTCGAAGAATTTTTAAAGTCTTGTCGACTAACGTTTTCGTCTTCTTGTTGTCACAATTGTTCTGAGAGTTAAAAATTGGAAGATTTGAGCGATTCTTTATTAAGTATATTGTATTGTCAAGCTATTAATATCGTTTGATTTGTTTTACATGTTCCGCGAACTTTCGTATAAGGACTTCTTTTTGCCAACGCATTGATGATCCATTTCTTTGCAGCTGTTTACAATTGGAAAGGCGACACGCGATACGGGCTCCCCTTGGAGATCGGAGAAACTGTGCAGATCCTGGAGGAATGTACGGGTAAGTGCTCTTTTTCTTAATTTCCCTTCTTTCTCTCGTGTTTCCTCACGATAGGAGTCTCTCGTGGCACTAGTGCGTGCATTCTTCCGGGACAAACTGGCATTTCTAATATTCCTCTCCCCTTCCGTTGTAAGCGTAGTATAAAATAGGCACGACACGAATGTCTTTCATATTTTCCGGGTACAAATCACCATCTAAATAAATAAAGCTTTATTGTAAAAAAAATAAGCACTTGCAAACTGCGTATGGCCACGTGAGGGGCCACGTGAAGTTACTCTTCGGAAACAGGCGCCATTTTCTACAAGCATCTTCTGAATAAATTCTCATAAGTTACTGTAATTTAATAAAGATGGACAATTATTATCGATAATTAACTTTTTACTATGATTCATCTTCGTGGGACCCCTCTGAACAAAGTACATAAAAATTATTTTTTGTTTACGTTGACATCTCAATTTTTTTTTTTTGATTTAGTATAATAAAAACTGATTGATATATAATCAGCAGATCAGTTTGGACTCCCTAAAGGCCCATTTCTTGGAGCCCGGGGCAATCTACCCCGCCCTATCTTTGTGGCCCCGGTTCAGGCCACGAAGCTTGACCTTAAGCGTGAATACCTTACCAATTCGGATGGCGAAATTGAGAAGAAGAGACATTGTGATCGAATCATCGCTCTTCCGCTCAGCGGCGCGATGCGCTACCACTACACCACCACTGATGTACATTTTCTTTATAATTTCCTTTTTCTTGCAATAACACTGTTTTAGAAATGTCCATTAATGCCTCTAAATGTATTGTTCTCTTTCTAAAACTACCTATTACTTTTTATGCACGTTTTATTTTTAAACGCTTTGATCGAGGTTCTTTTGAGTTACACATATATTTCTTCCGTGTTGCTACACGGGGAAAAGTTATGTGCTAACTTTCGGTCAGGTGTAGATGGCGACGAGTCGGGAATCGAACCCTGGACTCCCGCTACGGAAGAAATATATGCGTAACCAACGTGTGAAACCGGTACTTGTGCGGGTTTTTTAGTGGGTATGGTCGAGTCGTTCGGCGAGTCCCACACGCGTGGAGATACATGTTCGCTCTCTTTAGTGCGTAACTGTATTTTCCCTACCTGTACAAAATTTTAGGGCTCTAAAGACCTCGATGTCGGCGAGTCGTAAAGCCCCCCCCTCCCAAAAAAAAGAAAAAAGTACTTCAGCGCGCAAAGCATAGTGTGCCGCCGGGCTCACTTATCTCCCGTATAGAGATGTGTCTCGGGTCTTCCGGGGTTATACCCGAGTGAAAGTGGTGTACAATTGTGGAAAGGGAACGGGTGGTGTAGTTGTTAACACCACTGCGATCAAAGCAGGAGTCCCGGGTTCGATTCCCGACTTGTCACCTAATCGAAAGTTATCATGTATTCTTTTGAGTTGTCTCCCTACACTCTTTTGTCAGTCAATCTTCCTAACTTAGTAATTGGATGCAGGAGCGGATTGTGAAAGCATTGAAATAAACACGCTTCACATCTTGTAATTCTACCATAGTAAAACTCAGACCCATATACTGCTGACTCATTTACATTGGGTCATTCCACTTAATCTTACAAGTCCTCTACGATGAAATTAAGGGTTTCATTTTCCTTCTACACAATGTCCAATTGAAGACTATTATCATTGTCCTCAAATTGCCCTCACTTCCAATCTCTCATAGTGCAAATGTCTGGTACAATCCACCGCAATCAAATAAATCGTTTATTGTCAAAAAAGCAATTAAATATTATATACAACCATATGAAACAGTATGGTAGTTTACTGTCCTTCGGCAAGTAAGAAAACAATTAACACTACTGATAAATGTACATAATGCACCTGTAACGATACCTCCTCCCCCTCCCCCAAGTATTACGTAAATCTATCTTACTTTCACCCGTACTTGACCTTCACTCCCCGCTGCTCAAGGTTCAGAAAAGTTTGTTACTTTTTCAGAAAATGTAGCGATTTAATTGTTCATTCCTCATTGCTGTATGCACTCACATATTTCAATATTGCAGCTTATATTCGGTTCGTCCGGTCGATTTCAAATTCATTGGTGGATCCAGAAGCAGGCCTCACAGGGTGATCACATCTTCCCTCACCTCTCTCTAAAACTATGCAATATATAATGCTTATTTTTTCAAATATTATTGATTTCAATTAATTTTTTTCTTTTCTTAAAAGAATTTATTTTGCAGTTAATAGTAGTTTTACAACTCACAGAAGCACATTCACCTCCCCCCACCAAAATACCTTCTAGATTCAGCTCTGTTCTGATTTGGATTACAGTCCAAACTTGAGACAGCTGAACTGGAGAGTCTACTATTTAGGAAATTTAATATAAACAGAAATTTGTCAAGATATCACTGAGTAATTTCCCTTTATCGTGACAAAATTTGTTACAATTTAATAGCAATTTATTTAGATGATATGAAAATTATTTTCAAATATGAATAATTGTTACATTGGAAACCCTTAGTTTTTGCTCTTTTCACATACTATGTTGTAAAAAAAATTCTAAAAATCATTTTCTTTTACATTGTGTGCACATAACGATGAAAAATTATAATTTTGTTGCTTGAAACCAATCAAGTTTCATTAAAGAAATTTCTTTTCTTAATAAAAAAAAATATATTTACAGTTATTAGATAAAATTTGTTTGTTTCAGAAAATTGATTTGTTTTTCTGTTTGTCTCTGTTGTAATAAACATTCTGTTGTAAATTTTTTGCAGGTTGGTACAGGGGTTTTTCGACCAAAAACCGCTCTGTGAAGGGGATATTTCCATGCTCTTACATTCATTTGAAGCTGTGCAAAGTTGATAATGAAGGGTAAGTTGCATGTCTCTTAATGGGATCTTGAATATTTAAATTTGTTGTTAATATTTGTCCCTTTAAATATTTTTATTGATACATTTAGTATGGAAGTGCAATATCATAAATTGATTGTATTTGTATTTCTTCATCCACAATATGTAATGCATTCAGATTTAGTGTATTAAATTTATGGAAGGAACTAATTAATTAATCAATCCATTAATTAATATGTAAGAGTTATTAGTTAATCAAATACCAGATGAGCATTTCATTGCCTCTCTCTCCACTTTAAAATCTTATTTTATAACAATGCTCAATATTTATTGTTCAACTTCCTTTATCTTTCATCATCAAGACATTGAGAAAATCACCTGCTTGTTTTTCCCAAGCACAGAACCTCACACTATAACACACATTTTACAGTAAATATCATAGAAGAATGGAATAGTCCACCACTCAAAATCAGGAGCTGCTCATCTCTGAATACATTTAAATCAGAATTTCAAATCATGCCTATTGAAAACGAACCCAAATGTAGATGTTCCAAATTTTGCAATGATTACTGTCAATTTTTCTAATTTTGAATTCATATGGAATAGGATAGTATTTAAATGAGTATACAAATACCCTTTTGTACTACGAAATGTATTTACCTTTAAATATTAGTATTTATGTGTTCTCTTATGCATATTCAGGGTCATTTCTTCTCGTATTGCATTTTCTTAAAATACTATTTCTATTTGTCATATATTTAAGTGTTATAACTGATGTATGATTCTAATAATGTATCTTAGTATGTAATATTATTTAGTATGTTCAGTGTACAATTTATTTCTGTTTGTTTTTATTGTATTTCATTGTGTATTTCGATTTAGGTGAAATTGGGAAGTGTGAGCCATGGTCTAAGCTATGTTCACTGTAAAATTTAAAATCAAAATCCATTGTGAAAAATCATCTTTCAATCTTTGTGCAGAGTTTGAAATTTTTATCCATTTTTTTCCCTGTAATTTTTCGACTAGGAATCTTAAATTAATTTGACTGACTTAAATATGCATAAGAAAACTTGATGCATTTATAATGTGTTTTCTTCAGGGATAAAAGAAGGTGTAAGAAGATATTAATCTTCTATGGTGTGGGACCTTGTCACAAATTTTAAAATACTTAAATATCCAACATCTCATGAATCTGTAATGTGTATACAAAATAAATGATCTTTACTCATCTTATAAATCCCTATCTAGAATAGACCCTTTCATCTTCTCACTGTTGACAAAGATTGACTATTGTCTTGCTCTATCATTTTATATTTAATGAATTATTATAATATACCTCAGGTTATAATATTGCAAACCTTCTCTAATAAACACATCTTCTTAATATCTCCTTGAAATGGATTTCTCTATTTATCACTACAATGTAGATTCATTAATTCATAACATTAATAACACATTTTACTGATGTCAATGATTTATTTGACCAATACATTTTGGATTTTTTACTCCAGTGTTGAAAATCTCTTATAAAATATTTATATAAGAGGGATGTAAGTTAATGTTATGTAATTAAATAATGACAAAATGGAGACAGGCACCTCGGATTAGAGTCTCTGAGGAAATTTTTGTCACTTACCTAATGGAACTAGTTGACACAAATTTCTCAAAATCACCTTCCCATATTTGACCATGTAGTATCTCTTACGAGCCAAGTATCATTCCATTCTGTCTTGAAAAATATTCCCCTAACTTAATTTTAGTGCTGTGGAATGACTAAAATGGGCATATAAGGGACCAAACAAGTTCCCATTTTATGTAATTGTAATTTTAATAGATAAAATGTCTTTATCTATTTGTACATAATTAAATGATAGGTGTCTGCCATATTTATATTATTAGAAACTACTTCTATTTTTGAGTTTCGAGTTAAGTTATCTTTCCCACATTCTGACAATTAGTTGAAATCAGTGTGTCAAATTACCCCTATTGTAATGTAGATTTAAAAAAAAAAAAAAAAAAACTCTTTGATATAATAAATTTCTTTATCGTTTCATCCACATAATTTCATTTATTGGCAGTCCTAAACATTTTCTCAGGAGACCTTTCAAACATATCTGGAGCTCCGCTTCATGTACAGCTGAGCATAAAAGTAAGGTTTCCTGAAAGCATGTTCTTGACCATAGGAAAAATTTAGTGAAGTCATATGAGAAAAACTTTTATTATTATAATTTATTATTTTATCAAGATTTCATTGTGTGAAATCTCTTTAGAATAAAAAAGTGCCCAACACTTATTTATTTGATTTTTCTTTCTGTTCAGCCTTTTTGAAACAATTATTCCCTTGGAAGATCCCGTGGTGAGAGAAGTCACTTTGGTGTTACGAGAATGGGTGAAAATTTGGAAACAACTATATTTGGTGAGTATCTTCTTGTTCTATCCTTTAGTCCTCATTGTAAATAAATATATAAATAATATAATGTCAAGAAAGCTGTTACAAACTGCAGATGACTATGAAGGACAATAAACTAATTTACTCTCTGGAAACAAGCAAGGCACCATCTCATAAACATATTTTCACCCCAAGGAAAAATCTTGACAAAGAAAAATAGTTTTACTGCCTGAGCCCAAAAATTCTGGGCCAGGATGGGAGATGTTATAGTATAATTTATGATTCTGCATGATAGTTTGCTAGGTATCAAAACTAGATAGATATTAATGCAAGTTATGTCATAGGTACTGAACTTGTCATAAATTTAAAAAAATATATTTTGTTTGTGAAACTGATCTGTATTAATCTGAGTTAGAGATGAGTGAAAGCAGGATAAAGAAGGTTCCATTACACTCGACTAACATTTGTTTAGAGTAGGTAATGATGCTGCATAAAACCTTATCGCTTTTTAAAGGGTATCTTTTAATCATAACTCCTTACTCATCTCAAACACATTCAGTTTCCTGCTCTACCTCCAACTGAGGTGGAATGGCACAGGTTTCAGCTTTAAATACCAACACACAAAATCAGGATAACATTTTTTAAACTACGAAGTGTGGTTGCATATTTCCCATCTAGTTCGGTCGAATCAACATTTGGGCCGACATCATGTCTCCATCACTACACTGCAACTTGAGGGGAGTATGAGTGATTGACTTGAAACTATTACCTACTTTATCAAACTACTACTCGTTCATCTGTATACTGAAATTCCTGCTGAATATTCCCCCATAATACATTTTTCCTCACATTTGCACATTCTCAGATGGAATGCAGTGGTTTGTATAGAAGGTCATTGCAAATTCACCATTGAAGTTAAGGTCTTTGGTTCTGCAGCATGTGGAAATTGAACACACCAGTACAGTAATATGCTAGCTCAGTTTGTGATCAATTGTCTTAGTTTTTCCGTAGGTTCTTCTTTCCTGTGTCTTTTCAATGAGTTTAATTCATGTGGTCATGCTATTCTTCCTTCTGAATTCAATTCAACTAATATTATTGAAAAGACTTTCTGATGGTTGTTATAATCCAACGTATAGTGTGAGACACGTACCAGGAGTTATACTTTTCCTATCAACACTTTTGGTTACATTGAATCTCTCAAAAACACTGGTTAGAAGCTTCTATAATGTTAAGGAATCAATAGATTTTAATAAAAGAGGTTAATATGTGTTTAAATTATCCCATTAAATATTTTTTTTATATTCTTGCTTAAGTATAATAATGTAAATTGATCATCTGTTAATTAATTTTATTTATCTGTACTCAAATGGCACACAGTTTATTACATTATCTCTGTAGCCCCTTCTTGGACCCGTTTTTGAATTGGGCACTTTGATAGGATGGTTCCATCCTTGCTTCTGAAGAATATATTATCTTATTGTCCTCCATGTGGTCATTTTTTAACAGCTCCTTTAGGTATACAATATTTAGCACTGATATCGAGAAAACCTTAGAAAGCCTAGAAAATTATACTTATCGTGTATAGTTGGCTGTTTTAGGGGAGATATGTTGAAACACTGGACTATAATCATTCAACTTATTTCAATTGCCATTTTAACATGAGTGTTAATTCAGTACATTTTTCATATACTGTAGAACCACTCTTTTGAAGATTATCTGTGAAAAAGGTATTGTAAATTGAGGGAAATGGATATTGGCCCATAAATGTAAGTGGTTACTGTATTATACTCAATATTGTATGTACACTGTACTCTTGTGTCAATATCCGATGTGTTTGTCACTGTTATTTATAACTTTCTTGTGCCTATTATGGGAGGGGGGGGAGGGCTTTAGGGCTTGTTAACAGCAAGATCATTAGAGCCCTTCCTATTAAAATTAGAAAGTCAAGAACAGGAAAATCAATTTTTTCAGAAATTTTTATATTTACTCACTTGTTTAAATTTTGTTTTTATTTTATTGAATCTGTTCCTGATGTGATTCTGTTGCAAAACATCACATTCTGTACACCACCCATGTAAACATGTCACCAAAAATGTACCTTTTGAAATTTCTATCAATATTTTTTTTATATTACTCCAAACAATACCTATAAGCAAAAGATTACAAGACACTATTATTTCAATAGTGCAAATTGTGGGAAACCAAAAGTGGGGTTCTTGCTGTAATTTATCCCTCTTGGGACTATTTGTGACAATTATGGTACACTATAATATATATTCAACCCTCTAAGCATATTTTTAAATTGAAAATAAAGAAGGATGAAAATAATTAAATCTTATTATTGCCTCAATGAAAATATTGCATGAACATAAAATAATTACCAGACCTTAAAAGTAAGTTTGGTGATTAAATTGTAAGCTGAAGTACACTGTGAAACCTAGCATAGTACATAATAATGAATTACTAAATGTTGTTCTACTGTATACAGATTATGTGGAATGAAGAATCCCACATAATCCAATGGTTATCCATTGTGAGGTCCAATGAGCAAGTTTACTTACTTAATACAAAAATGTTTGCAGCATAGTAACTACTTTCAGTAGTCTTTCGATTCCAGATTCAAGTATCATATCAAACTTTCAATGCTGAATTTTTCATAAAAAAGGTAGTTTCATTAATAAGTATGTCTTATTTAATGTATTACTCAAGTAATGTAATATCAGGCACTTCTATGCCCAATAATAATATAAAATTATTTAATGATAAGAATAACCAATTATCACAACAATTCATCAGGTTGTACTTTTCCGATTTACAAACCAAAAGAACCTGATTTTTCATTAGAATCGTTCTTATGACCATAATTAATATTTGTAAATAAGGTAGAACTATTATTATTAGTATCATGTGTTAATTTGTTCTGTTGCAACAGATAAGTAGAAAGCTATCTTTGTTTTGCACAGGAGCGAGAGACGTATAAATTCAGTGCCCTTCGGAAGGTGATGCGGGAGATGTTGGAGTGGAGGAGGGAACTGCTGACGGGCACTCTGACACAAGACCAGACACGGGAGCTGCAGCTGCGACTCACAGCCAAGATTGACTGGGGGAACAGGTAAGGAGAAGTCTCACTTTTGTCCTCTTTTCAATGCCACAAGGCTAATACAGTTGACTCGGGATAGTGTGACAATTAAGAAATATCTCTTTTATATTCTAAATTCAAAACTTTGAATTTAGAATTTCTCTATGTAATGTAGCGATCACAAGTGTCACAATGCATTGCTGTGGTGATATGCAAGAAGTTGTGGTATCAGCAATGCTGTTTGCTTTCAGAAATATCATAAATAGCAGGAAATTATTATTTTAAAAACTTTGTTTTTACATTTATAATGTTGGTATTGAAAACTCAGAAGGACTTGAAGATGTTATAAAATGTGAGAACATATAACTGGAGAAGTTTTATATTAAGAGCAAAGATGGAGCTTTCTCATCAGGTTCCTATATTTATTAATTTTATTTCTTTATTACGTGTTGTATGGTGAGGTTCAGGCCATGAGGTCTGCTCTTCCACATAACTGTGACTTGGATGAGAAAATGGGGAAGAAGAGATGTTGGGTTGCTGGGGAACTTATGGTACTGAATCAACACTAGAGTAGGTGAGGGAAAAGCCCCAGCTGAGAACCACTCCTAATTCGACCAAGCAGGGTTTGAACCCACATTCTATTGCCCTGCAATTATGGTGGAAGCAAAGACGCTGCCACTAGGCCATCTCTGTCGGTCTAGGGCTTCCTTAAGTTTTGTGCTCTGACTTTATCTTTGGTCTCTGAAAATATATTACCTATTTCTTCAAAGCAAATCTATGAGTGTGGTGTATGCAAAATCTTTAGCTTTCCTAATTTCATTGTAATAATATGAATGGTTTGTGTCATTGTGAACATGTTAAGGCTTCATTCATTACCACTGTTTTGTTTTACTTATAAAATACTGGACAATGAAAATGCTTTAGGTGCATTAAAGCTCTGCCAAAACTCTTAACTTAGAACCAAGTGAGAAAATTCAAACACATAAGTCATAAAGCTTACAAATAAATTTATTCACAGTACATTGATAGGAACAATGTTTCTAGTAAAAAGCAGTCATGATATAAAAGTAAATATACAGAAATATTCTCTCTATACATTGGAATGTAAGGCACTTATTTCTTTGGAACCATCCTTTCCTTGGAATATACTGTTTAGGAATATTGCATGAAGCTATAATCCTTTTTCTTTTAATTCATTAGACTTCATTCAATGTTAACTTATCTATGTAAAAAAATACAAACCAACCTTTAAACTAAATCTGTTTAACACAGTTGCATATGTACAAAATGTAAAATTATTTTATATTTTTATTGAACTTTAAGCAGTCGATTCAATCTCATGTATACTGAGAAAAGTGATGCAATTATATAATCATAATACTAATAGTGTGGGTGCTTCATCTGAAGTAAGTTTGATTATAAACTTATTTATGCAACCCTATTTTTGGTTGTATTAACTAAAAATGATATCTGTTACTCATTATAAATACTTTCTTAAAAACTAGGTACAGAAATTACAGGAAATTTCATCCTATATACTTTGGCACTTAAATATGGGGTGTAACTCCATGTCACAGATATGACAGAAATATGTCAAGTACTCATTTGACTAATTGACGCTTGAACACATAGTTTTCTGGAAAGTATTGTGTCATGGTTCCACCAAATGCAAGCACAGGGAAGATGGAATGACTAAGAGAGCGAGTATTTCCAAATGACCCGTTTAAAAACTCGCCTTTCATCTATGCTTTTGCTTAGGGAAAACCCACTCCTTTCTTCCGATAGATAGGATCTGTCTCCAAAGTGGAAGCATTGCTAGGTGCAGAAGGTTTATAACCTTGGAGTTTAGTACTCAGTTCTTCAAGGAGTTCGTCAAAAATCACCATGTTGATATTTTGACCCAGAAGATGCAAGAGGAAGAAATCACCTGGCTGAAATCATAGAATCAGTTAGTGTCATTTCATATCATATTTAAATTAACGTATTTCTTTTTGGAACAATAGATTTGAAAAGATATCATAATGTGACAACATTGTTTGCAGTGAAATTATTTAAACCCGTACATTTGTATGTCGTAATTTATCCGTATCAGATTATAAAAGAAAGCAAATGAACAAGAGATAAATTGAGAATTAGTAATAAATAAATTACTTATTGCTAATGCACAAAAGAAAGAAAATTTTTATTTTCTTTTTCTTTTTAAATTACACCCTTTGCAAACAATTAATAGCTCCACTTAGAAATAAAAGTGTTCTGTTCACAAGACATAAAAAGTGGACTTCAAATTTTTCTTCCAAGTATCATTGGTTAATTTTTAGTTGTTTCAGATGATTACTTTTTACTGTTGAGACTTTTAACGAGGGGATTTAAAACATGAGAATTTAATCAAAAGTTTATTACAACCAATTAGCAAATTTAAATTCAAAATGTATAAAAATGGAAAAGTGTTTACCTTGGTCTCGTGAACGATGGTTCGCACTCGCTCTGGCAAGCGGAATTTAAAGCGTCTAAAAAGCACGAGACGCCTGATTTGGGATGAGGAAATGATGGCAATGCTGTAGATGACGGTGAGTCCAGATAGGATGGAAAGTATGATGTACCACCACCAGAGGAAGATGTAGATTTTCTCATTGATTATGTTGAGAGCCAACACGCACAAATGATCATGTACCTGAATGGTTCCTAAAAGTCAAAAAGAGATTGCATTTCATTCAATCACTATTACATACTGTAAAGATCGTAAGTGGTAATCCACTCCTATCTATTTGTGGTTATGTGGCCTCTAAATAGAATCTTATTGCAGTAAAACTTTGCTCATGCAGCTCTCACTTATCCAGATGTACCCTGATCAGCTTCATTATCAAAATTTAATTTTTTATTTATAAATTCACTCTTCATCTTGATAAATGTTTTACATGCAGTGTTTTGTGTGTACTTTACAAAACAGTCCCTTACGTAATTTACTTAATACATTTTCCTGTTCATTAGATTAAATATTGCAATTGTTAATACAGAACCCTATAGGATTTAAGTGTGATGGCCGGGAGAGCATGCATGTGAGCTATCTGCTTTGCACCTGTATTATGTAATGACTCATCACCTTTGAGTTCTTCGTTTCAATATTCAGTGTTTTTGTAAATATTTTTGTTGGTAAATATTCATAAAGAATACTTGGCAAGTTGTTTTCACTAAAGTAAATTGTTTCACTACCTATTTTACATATCATCCAGGTTCTCCTGGTTTTGCACTACCCTAATAACTGCCGGTCTCAGTTAGTCCAGATATACAAGATTCTGCTGTACTTAATATAAATAATGTACACATAAAAAATAGTTTAACTACTTTATTTGTGTAATGAATGTTTACCTACGACCATGTGATGCAGAGACTGGGACAGTGATAAATTCAATAGAGGCCTTTGATAGTGGCTATAGCCTATGGAACCTTGTATTGTACCATGCTGGTGATTTAACAAATTATTATGACCTAGGCTGTTAACATTTTTGTCATCCACAAATGTGATATTAAAACAAATTTTTCCCCTCAATATTAATAATATTGGTCTAGAAAATTTGACTCTGAAACTCGTGACAGAACTCATAACTTTCTTGCTCTCATTGGTGGATTGATAAATGTTGAAAACAGTAGATGATTCTACTAGCAATTTAAGAATACTTATGAAAATGGAGAAGAAAATTGCAGAACATAAATTCTCACTCATTACCTGTTTCTTATCAAACAATCTTGTGCAAATAACAATTATCGTTCAAATTTATAAGTTAAAAAATTCATTTTCAAGGCTGTATTCATGCACTTAATAATTTTTAAGTTCATAGAAAAAGTGTATAAAAAGCAAGAAATTTCAAAAAGTTGATGTCCCCTGGAATTTACCACTGTGGCCATGATTTATTTAAGTTATGCATAGAACAATATTAATTGTTACCGAAGCTCAGGAAATATCCTTTGTATACTGAGTGAAAGGTAAACTTGAAAAAGAGAATAATTACATACCTGAGGCACCAACTGTCCTGAATAGACACTTTGTGACTCTTGGAAACACTTCCTCAAAAGCAGAGATTGTGCTGTTTCGTTCCGCCATGACATCCAAGCCATAAGTAAGGAACTTGCCTCCCAAAAACTTATCAGTCAAATATATGTTAGAAATCTGTTCAAGGAAAACAAGGGGTTAGCCACAAGTCAGGTATGATGTTGTTGGATGTTTATAAAGTAGATATAACAACAACTACTACATAAATTAAAACAGTTATATACAAAAACTTTTACACCATTTTTTTACCTATACCATGCCTGTTTTAAGGGATTTTTCCCTTATTTTGAGCTGATTTGCACAAAACTTACATAGATGGGTGAATTTAACATAAAGTTACTCTCTGTTAAACTTACGACATTTCGCAGCAAAGATTTGAAGATTTGAATATATTTCAGTATTGTCTCAGACATTTTAATCAATTTGTCTTTGGACATGTCCAAATAGTTTTGATTTATTTTGCAATT
Source organism: Laupala kohalensis (assembly GCA_002313205.1). Classification (NCBI taxonomy): domain Eukaryota; kingdom Metazoa; phylum Arthropoda; class Insecta; order Orthoptera; family Trigonidiidae; genus Laupala; species Laupala kohalensis. Next base: position 122,299 of record NNCF01129279.1, on the reverse strand, counting down.
CACCATGAGATTGGCTGTTGAACTCAAGATCTGTCCAAAGAAGCTGAAGATGTGGAAACCTCCTTTGGAATTCAATGCGATAGGCAAATGTTTAAGTTGATCTTTTTTCAAAAAAATTAATAAATTTTTGTTAAAATGTTGCAAACTACACATGACCATGTGTAAGATAATAAATTTATTTATTTTCCGGAAGCGAACAAGAGACCATCCCATCAGTTCCAATCAAGAGCCCAAAGGTTGGGGAGGATGTAACATTTTTGCACCCTGAGGCAGAATCGTGACATGCAGCCCCCTCTTGTTTACTATAATATCTACAGAATATTTGAAAAATTATTTTAAATAAATTGTAAAAGAATATTTATTTAATAAATACATACTGAAATTGAAATTATTCCAAAAATATTGCTATTAAAATCATTCATAAAAGAGATATATAAATATTATAGAGTTAATGATACTACACCTAGGTACAAGCCTTGTTCACTTATATATAAATCAGCCTATACCAAAAGAAAAACTAGAGAAAATCCTGGGTCAGAATGGGGCATGGGATATTGTGAATTAGATTTTTGATTTATGATGATTTATTTATGATCAAAAGCTTGAAGGAATTTTTAAGGACATAATATACAATACGTACTACATTGATGAAGTTGAGAATCTCGCAGAGGAAGTATCCTGTTGCATACCAGCTGTGTAGAGACATGGAATCCACAATGTACTGCACTAATGTTGATTGCCTCTTTCTTCGCTCTTCTGGGTTTTCGGCTATTGTTCCTCGCAGACCATCACTTATCTTGCCAACTTTTCCGTCTTCCCAATTTTTCCAAAACCAATGGGGGGCGTAAAACAGAAGACCCTGTATATGATAGTTTTCAAATAAATAACCAGAACATAGAGATATGACGCAATACAGTAACTGAATGAATGAGTCGATAGTTGACCAAGAAACAAACAAACAAAAGAAGAAATTATTAGTGTCAAAAAGACAGTCAAGAATGCGTGTGTCCACTTAGAAGAAAATAATCCACTTGATTCCATGACTGGGAGTTGAGCTATCACGTCAAAGAACCCTAGTAATAAATGGAGGCAAACTAGAAATGAGAACTTTGAACCTACAGAAATTAATTGTTATGATTGTGTTCGAACTTCTATACTAGCAATTTCACTAACTCAACAAGAAGTAGTGAAAAAATACAACAACAGTGTTTTGATATGTGATGATACAACAGTGTGATAAGTTGTGCAATTTTATTTATTTGTCTTTGCCTCTTCCCATTTTTTTATGAGGCGAATAATTTATAAGGTGCCTAAACTTGGTAACTTATACTGCTTCTTATCTTTGATGATAAAACATTAAAATAAAGTGATGGTGATGACTGTGATAGATAGCATGAAAAATGATTCACTGATTCATCCATTCTCGAAATGGGATTCATGCCTTTCCCCTTACACTTCCAAATTGACGAAGAAATGTTGATTGAAAGGAATTCTAATGTTGATTGAATTGACGAAGAAATGTTGATTGAAAGGATTGTGGGGGTAATAATATTTGAAGTTTGTGAAGTATAAAAAGCTCTTAGTTTAGGGGTTTCCAACTGGTGACCCGTGGGCTATGTGCAAGGTCAATTTTGTGGTCCTCAAAAACTTTTAGGAAAAGAAAGAAATATTCTTTTTGTTTTAAAACAAATATTTTATTTTTTGTTCAATAAACAATTGAAGTTGATAAAAAATTAATAGTGATCTGCTATGCTATGTGCACCATTGATTTGCAGACTCTTCCTTGCTGCATTTTTTGAGATTAGAAACAACATCTGGACGAGAACGTTCATTCATTAATAGATGCGGTTGATATATCACAGTATTCCCACAAAATTGTTGTTTTGTACCTTTGTTTTTAAATATATCACTAATTTCAATTTGTCTTTAGGTTAATTTTTGTTCTTTTTGACACTTTTATATTAATCCAAATAAACTTACATTGTTGAGTGTACATCAAAAATTAATTTTTCTTCATATAGAATTGTTTGTTTATTTTTATTTCATTCCTTTGTGTAATTGTTAAATAGTTTTTTGAACAATAAAATGATTAAGTCTTTGTTTAAGTTAAACTATGTATATTATTTAGTACTTGTTCCTCTCTTCTACTTGCAGAATTTTATGAAAATTAACCTATTATATAAGTGTGGCACCCAATCATACCGAAAGTTTTTGATTGGGCCCTCAAGTCCTTACATGTTGGAAACCCCTGCTCTTAGCTGATGCTAATTTGCTAAACATAAATCTCACCTGAAAGAACAGCATAAAGGGCACCCATTGGTAGTAGTTGTGACGCACTTCTTCACCAGAACCATTGTCTGGTCCAACTCCAGGACTCACTACATGTTTCCCTACAACACCATTTCTGAATTGTCCAGGCAGAGTGTATGATGATGTGATCCAGCAATATGTGTTTACGACATTTTGCAGCTTGTCGTCAGCGATACATTCTATTGGATTTCCTGTTAGATGGAAGAAAGAAAAATTGTGACTTAAAATAAAATTTGCACTTTTAGAAAACAGGGGGGTGAGGAAACTTAGCCAAGAGGGGGGGGGGGGCAGGAAGACCTGAATACTAATTTATTTAAAGCAATGTAGCATAGACATGATATTAGCCATGATCATACATCTGGTCAACAAATTTATATGCTAATCTACCATACAGTTAATCCATTATTTCTAGTTGATAGTTATATGTGACGATATTGCTTTTTACTCGAGTATTTTGTCAAATAATCAGCTCCATGAGAAATATGTGACAAACTCTACAACCTCTAGAAACTTTCTTAGTGTTTTGTGTCGCTTTATTGCGGAAATGAGATGTAACTCGTTTGTCCCCTAGTGGAACAATAATTTTCCCTGCTCAAAAACACCTTAGTCAAGATGTAAGAAAGAGACATGCTTCTACTTGAGCCAGAAAATCTTGCAAAGCTATTAATTTTTCTATTATTAATTTCTATCTATTATTTTTAGAACTTCACAATGCAAACAGATAGATAAAATTTCTTAAAGGTATCTTGAGTTGACTATATGATTATTAATTTCTGGTTCCTTTCAGAATAGTTTTTAATATATTTATTTGTATGATAGCTAAACAAATTTTCAAAACTATTTTCGTGTATGCTCTTATTGATTCTTATTATTCATATAAGTTTAGTTTTATTTGTACTCAACCTTGGTATGGTTGTGTGCACAAATTCTGTGGCCCCATCCTGGGATTTTATCCATTTTTTTTCTTCAGGTACATACAGATTCTCTAGGCTCTTGCTCATTATTTGGGTTCTGGTCTCATTAAAACTATTGTAATTTTTAATCTCGTATTTAGAGATATTTTAGTAGTTATGATTTTAAAACATTATTTTCCAAATAATTTAAAGATTTGATAATATTTATTTGTGATAACTTTTTTGAATTATATTAAATGGCATTCTGTTGATACACATAGCTAACTTTTTTATTATTCTTTTCTTAGGAATGTGCTGAAATGTTAAACCTGCCTTAGGGCCCTTGATCGGAAATGATGGGGTGGTCTCTTGCTTGCATCTGGAGAGTAAATTAGTTTATTGCCCTCTGTGTGGCCATATGCAGTTTGTAAAAGCTTTCTTGACAATTATATTTATTTTAATTTATTTGATGTTCTTTGAAAAGAAATGACAAATGTATAGTGAAATGTTATGTATAAATTAATAACAAGAGCAAAACAATTTGTAAATTGCATAATATTTTAGCAAAACCTGTCATTTTCAATGTAGACTATTTCTCTTATTTTCAATAAATGTATCATTAGTGACTGGGGTTTACTTGTATCAAATGATTTTTCCTCAAATAAGACTTCATGATACAACCAGCCTGACTCGCAGGCCTATTCAACCTGCTGTAAAAAGAGAGCCTGGTCAATCCAGGGGTCAAACCGACCGGAGCGAGATGTTAGCCACATCTTCTCCTCTTATTAGTAGTGCTGAGGCCTATTGCCGAGCACCACCCTCCGTGAACCCCTTGGACTCCTTCGGAGCCTGTTATAAGTAAATAAACTTTATTGTCAAAAAAGCAGCTACAAACTGTGTATGACCACGTGGAGGACAATAAACTAATTTACTCTCCTACTAATTTACTAGTTGTGGGACAGTTTGACTTTTTGAAGATTTCATTATAACCCACATCTTGCGACTAATCACGTATGATTTTTCTAAAACTTGAAGACTACTACGAAAGTACGACACTTGAAAAGACCGCAATTCTCGTTTTCCATTTTTACTACTTAGTTCGCAAAAGTACCATAGAGTTCGCATTCGTCATGTGCTCCGCACGAGATCAGACCCAACCAAGGGAATGCAGCACAGTAGCTTGTTTGCGTCCATGAAGCAATAATGTCATGTTCATTTTTGCGTGAATGTGAAGAAACGTTTTTTTTTTGCTTTAAGTACTATCTCTCTTTTTGTAATATAAGGGTTGTCCATTTCTTCCAGACCAATTTAAGTGTCTCTGAATGCATATGGGATTTCAGATTCATTTATTTATTTCAATTATTATTTATTTATTTTCGGAAAATAGGTAGTTTAGTTGTTGTTGTTTTTTTTCATAAATGTGAGTCAACTTTTGAAATGTAAATGACAAGGATTATAAATTACAAGGAAAGGTGATTTTGTAACAAATTAAAAGAAAATTGTTGGAATTCATCATGTAATCAATATCGCACATTAACCAAATATGAGAGTATTTAAGCGAGTATAAAATCTTCATTGATGTATATTGAATCTTCATTTATGTATATTGAATCTTCATTGAGTAGCAATTACCACAATACACCGAGTACTCATAGAGCCAGTTAATGCAAGATGTTTGAATGTCTTAAAAGCGGAAGCTCAATGTTCTTCATCTTACCTATATAAGCGGTCGCCGTACACAGAAGACATCCGAGGAAGAGGATGGAGGAAGTGAACTTGTAATGCAGCCGAGCAATGCAGTTGTCGATGACTGCTTTGTCCGACAGATAGCGAATCTTGATCAAACCAGCCAAGGATGACACGATTCCAAACACCATGATTTAGCCCTCTGAAACATGAAAGCAATATTTATTAACTTTTTTTTCATAATATTCTCATTGATCCTACGATTGAACTTCACGACTTATTATAATACTTGGAAAACAGTGCTTAAATGTTTCAAATAACGAAAAATAACATTTTATATTTTCTTTTTTTGGGGTGGGGGCAGTGTGCGTTTTAGGACTTAACCCACAAAAAAAAAGAAAAAAATGAGAGAAAAATTGCAATTTTATTATATTTTCTAAAAATTCATTTCATTTTGTATATTCTGTGTGTATTTGAATTTCATGATAAAAATTTATTCATACGAAATATGCCCACGAGTTGCATTATTTTGAACCGAACTTCACAAAACTTCCCATTTCCCCTGACGCCCTGGGGATCTGAGCCACCCCACCCCTGCCCCAGAAAAAAAATCTTGAATCCGCCATTTATTGTACGGGACAATTCGGTAACTTGTTAAATAAATAAATAAACTTTGTCAAAAAAGCCGTTACAAACTGCGTATGACCACGTGCAGGACAATAAACTAATTTACTCTCCGGAAGCAAGCAAGGGACCATCCCGTCAATTCAGATTAAGGGCCCTAAGGCAGAGGAGGATTTAACATTTCAACAACATTCCTAACGATAAAAAATAGTTCGACACGTGTTATAGTATCAACAAATACCAACAAATATTGTATTTAATAAAACACAGAAAAGTCATTTTACAAGTACGTATTATTATCAAACTAAATAATTCGGAAAGTATTGTTGATAATTCGTAACCGTTAAATAACTTTAAATATCTAATAATTATTTCAATTGATGCCGTCCCTAGGCAAGAACCTAGCGAGCCTTTATAAAAATCCTCCTCTACCCGAAGGAAAACCGGAGAAAAACCCGGGCCAGGATGGGGATACAGATCTAATGTACACAACCGTGCCAGAATTGAGTACATATACAACTAAATGTATATGAATAATAAGACATAATACTAACATGTAGGAAAATAGTTTTGAAATTGTAGTCAGATATTTTGAAAGTACTACAACAATGGCGTGATAAAGCACAAGACGGCTTTAATTTTTATTAAAATCAATAAATTCCTTTACAGTGTAAAAGCACTGGTGCAGAAGGCAGCTTTTAACCGCGGATTTGAAGAGATTCAATTTAATAATATGTTTTATATTTTGGGCAGGGAATTGTATAGAACGATTCCCGAATGATACAACACTTTTTGACAAAGCGCAGTTGACACTCTCGGACGATGAATATTATTCTAATATTCGAGTATTGTGTTCGTGAACAAAACTGTTTTGTATGAAACAAGGGTGGTGCTTCAGTACGTAACAGAAATTTGAATATGGTATGGAAAATTTGTAGATTCAAACCATTGTTCTTCCTTATGAAACGCTCGAAGAGTGAGGTTTAGATGAGCTTAATTCTACTACTAACGTCCATTATGTAATCTAATTAAATAAATAGTTAAAACGTACGACCTTTTATGGACGAATAATATTTTTATATTTTTTTGTTAAGAATTCGGCGTGAATTAACGCCGTCGTCAGGTGATTCGTCCATAAAAGGTAATTATTTATTTAATTTAGATGAGCTTTCATGTATTCAGAAAATGCGTTTTGACAAGACACACTTTGAAGGGCAGTGTTCTCAGGACTAACGTTCTTCGAGCACTGTTTTTGCATGTTTGGTATTTTTCCTGTCTTTGGATGGCTTTGAGGAATCGATTTCTAGCAGTTTTAACTTCGTGGGCCCGTTTGAATTTATAAATGCATATTTTTTTAAAGATTTTTGTTTGAACATATTTTTAAGGTTAAATTACAATGATCAATCACAATGTACATGTTTATTATTGAAATATGGCTTAGACTGTATGAACGAACTCAGGGGTATTATTCAATTTACACTTACAAGCACTTTAGTAATGAGTAGATTCATACATAAATTTTCTTTTATAGAGTACATTTCGAATTTTTTGTGCATTTTATTGGATTTTTATCGTATTTTTTAAATATCCTTTACTCTATATTTTCCTTCTTTTTTTTCGAGTTTACTCATATAAGTGAAGTTTCTGTGTATATTCGCTTCTGGAGTAACTACATAATTTTTTCTCGTGAATAGTTCCAATGATTTTGATGAAATTCACAGAACATAAGTATTTTGGGATGAAAAAACGATCCGATGTGGTAATTTTCAATCGTGAGAAGTTTGATGTCTAAATATATTTTTATTATGTTCAGGAATCTGACAAATCTTTGGAAAGAACAAGAGTAGAGTTTTCCTCATTATGAGTCACGTTGAGTCGCCTGCAAAGACGAGTTTCATACAATTTCGAAAGCGCTCACGAGAAAACGTTTCTTCTCCTTGTGTTCCTTTCAATGAAGTGAAGAGGAAATCCGCGAATAGAGGATTCGTAGAATTTGAGACTTCGAAGGCCATTCTCACGTTACACGCGCTCCGTTTCGTACGTTGGGCCACTCCTCTTTGCAACTTGGCACTTGTCAATGATTTCTAACGACTTGGGGGCGCATGGTGCTATTCATTTTCTCTTTCACATTCGTTTCTATTGTCGAGTCCGTGCGTTTACTCCTCAAAATTTCGCTATTTTTAATCGATTTTCACCTTCTCTCGGATGAGTAGGCGCTTGGAAACCGAATAACACTCGCTTTGCGATAGAGGGTCAATTATTATTGGAACTATAGGGCTCGCCGACAATTAGGTCATTAGAATCCTAGTTGGTGGTGGTAATTAGTTGTGGTGGTGGCAAAGGCAATGAGTTTCTCCCCAATGATTTGGAAAAAAATATTACGAGGTTTAACCATTTTTTTGAATTTCCGTGGCAGTTTTAGCCATTATGAACATGCTTGCAAAGTCTGTGCATAACTATTCCCCTCTATTTAATTCTGTAAAATTTCGAGCACATCAGTTTCTATTTCCAGTTAAATACAACGTGAACTCCTAACTCCTTCAAACACAAAAAGTGAAACCTCCGGTATTCGGGTAATAATATTTGAGAATAATGTTTCAATTTTGGGGGATATGAAAGAAGAGATTTCAGTTTCAGAATTTGCAGTGGAAACCGAAATGTTGAATATTCGGATGTATTATCACATTTTAAAGTACATTTCCGTGGGGAGGGTGTCAGGATCCGGATATTCCCCATGGAGTAGTGACCCGTTTCAGTTTTTGCAATCCTTTCGCGGCTGCCGCAGATCTGGCACGAGAGGTGGGCTTCCCCACCCGCGAGGAAGTGTGTTGTGACGCACGAGCGTAAAAACTACTGCTGCTGCTGCTGCTGCTACAGGTGGCCGTGACTTGATCGCAGGAGGAGGAAAGAAACAGCGCGGACGCTTGGTATGAGAAATTGCGACTGCTGAACATGGATGCGAATATACGATTCGAAAAAAATCTAACATGGTAAGGAAATATCGAAACCGGAGTGTAATGATTTTGAACTATGAAAATACAAAGGTTGAGAAGCGAAACACTATTTTTTTCTAGTTCTTTTGAAGAGAAAGTGTCTTAATCTTTATAGTGTTTGATCTTGATATTTATGGAATACTTTTGGCTTAAGGTCGATTCACATTCTCTACAATTTTGTCTATAAGTGCTTCATACAAAGATACATTTACATTTTGAGTTCTCACGATTCTTTGACATTTTTAAGTTTAATTATGTAAGCATTAAAAACGGTGTGTTTGGTGTTTGATGAATCGTTGCAAACCCAACAATCTTCTAATTCTACGATAATCCCTATTCTTGAGAATAACAATTATTTTCATTCATATTTATAAACAACAATTTCCAGATGTGTTCATTTCCTCCACCCAGAACTTCTTCCTGAAGTTCCTATATGTTGAGTAAGGAAAATGATTCACTGAAATGTACTGACTTTGTCGTACTGTAATCATTCTCCGAGAACGTCCCCGATGAACTGTGATGACTTCTACCAGGTGCAAATGGCGATGCACCTGGATTAGAACCCGAGACCTCGTGCACTGATTGCAGGACGTCCTACCACTGCACACTGTTCCCACTTCGATCTGACTTGTAATCCGGAAGGCCTTGGACATAGCCCCGTGTAGGAAAAGACAACACTCATTCCGGGAGCATATAGAAAAACCGGTTTCTGTCGTAACCTGTGTTTTCATGTGTGTAATGCAAATCTCCTCCGGTTATGGAAGAGGTCCCTTTCCAAACATGCCTCGTCTAAGTTATTTCTATAAAATTGCAAAAATGGAACTAATAGTATAAGTGAGAAAGTGCTGAATGTAATTCGTGCTACTAAGTTTTCTTTAAGTTGTCGTATTCGTCAGCAAAAGTTCCCGAGTCTCTGTGGTTACACTTCCGACTGCGGACGGAGCTTAGGAATGGGGTATTCACATACGCAAAATGTAATTCCACCTCATATTTGCATCACTCACATCGTGTCTAGGTTTATTTGTATTCATTCTTGATTTATTTGTATAAATATTCTGTATTAATAAAAAGGTTCAAGTATATAAATATAATAACAAAAGCAGCGTTGCCATAAGTGACTAAGTCATTCATCAATGTAGAAAAAAAAATATATTAAAATGTTACTTGAAATTTTGACGGGATATTGTTTTTGTATTGTAGAGGCTCGCGAAGAAATGATTTTACGAAATTATTTTTATAAAATGAGTTTATTTGTACTTTCGTTTTATCCCACGAACTATTGTCGTATCACGAGTTTTATTTCTTCGTATATATACCAAGGTACTTTGGTTCGAGTACCACCGCTGTCAGATACCTGAACACGTGCGTTGAAGTTTGAAACGTAGCGTGTGCTATACTCCTGTTGAGTAAGATCAAACAGTTAAGACGATGGATATGTCCAAATACAGTTGCAATAAAAATGAAATTTCAGTATCGTCAAGAATGTCGCGAAGAGAAGAAATCACGGTTTGTGTATACAACTTTTATTTTTGCCTACACTTAATTATAACAAAGGTTAAACTGGATAATAACAAAAAGTCCTGCGCGAGCTTTAAAAAATAATACTCTAAGTTTTGGAAAGCAAAACATGTTGATTCTAGTGTTAGTTCATTGTATGTCCTCCCTTTTCTTCGTCTACTTATAGGAAAGCAATTGCATGCATTGGGAATGAAGTTGCGTCACTAACAAGTTACGAGTAGGAGAGACGGTCTTAATGCTTCTTGCGCGTATTATCTCTGAAGTTTAATTATTCTTCGTGTACGACTCTGCGGATCGAGTGTTTTGCCGCCTGAGGCAGTCTTCCACTACAGTGCATTTTATTCTAGTGGTTCTAGGAACCGTTTTTTTTATGCAGAGGTTAATGGAGAGATGGTTGTGAGGATAATAATGGTGATGTGATGATATGAAAGGCAAGGGTTATTGGAGTTAACTGCGGCGAACCCACTTTGTCGAAACTGCAAACTCGAATTGGATCACCCGGGGTTTGAAGCACCGTCACCGGAGGTGGATGCTATGACTACTACATTAGGAATCGCCCATGAATCAAAAATGATTTCATATTTGTAATTAAAGTTCAAAATCAGGTTCCGTATACGTGAACCTTAGAGACTATGCTTATTCAATTCTCAGTGAGCGTATTATAACATTTCTCGGCACTAGAGTATCGTGGAAAACACTGCATCAAGTTATAAAATATTTGTACTTGTCAATTCTGAGAAAATCGTTAATTTGTTTCCTAAATTTGCACATTCCACTAGCGTTTCAATCTTGCGTTTCCATGCTGGTTTGCGTTATGTCACGGTTTGTTACTTCGTCGAATTCGAAGCTTTTTTTAGATTCTGATGTTTCTTAATACAAATGTTTGGGCGTGTTGCTTTGCGAGGGTGGAGCACGATGGAGATATTCACTTCTTCCGTTTGTGATAGATGTCTAGAATCAGTTGTGTTAATAAATACACCAGAACGAAATTAAGATAAAGAAGTTGATAAAATGGGGAAGGTTATTGAATATATTTTATTCGTCGGCGACTTCCTTGGTGTTTCCAGATCTTGGATCCCCGCTCTCACCCAAAAGACATTATTGAGCATTTTTTCTTTGAGGTATGTTATTGTTAAAACTGTAATATCTTAGTTAGTATTAAACAATTTTTAATAGTAGAAGAAACGATGCTAAGGATCAATGTATTAATTAATAGTTGTAATATGTGACCATTCTTTATTGATATAAGTTCTTGAGAATTGGTCGATTGAGACATTAGTAATTACATAAATAACTAGCATTAATGAGGGATGCAAATGCATCCGGAAAGTTGGAATGTTGTTATTGGTGTTTCAATTGATCAATCCTCAAGAATGTATGACAATATTTATTCAAGGATCCTCCATCTGTCTCACAAAACAATTGAACGTCCACCTTGCTGTCACTGAGTGGAAGGGGTCTCTTCAGGTAAAGCTAACGCTGGGAACTAGAGACTAACAAAGGGGCGGATCCAGGATTTGATTTTGGGAAGGGCCTATATTGAGAAACACCTTCCACCGGATATTTAAAACAAATTAACTTCTTGAAAGTGCAATTTAAGACGCTCGTATACATAAATAACGTATTAACATAAATAGCCGTTTTCACGAAGAAACTTTAAAAATTGCGTTTTTGAAATAATTCGTGTTTTTTGTTTAATTAGTACTTTGCACGTCCCTGTTAACGAGTCTAATCACTGCTTCAAATTTAACTTGAAACCGAATACGTTTCAGTCTTCCATCTAAAACTATAATATGTATGAAATTATATGAAATTCAGTGGTATTTAATGCGAGGACGAAACTATTGAAATACAATGTTGGATATCGTAAATGAAGGATTTTATACCAAATGCGCGGGCAGAGAATGATATAGTGAAATATCACAACCCTATGCTCAGGTTACCATGTAGGAGTGGAAACATAAAACCAAAGCAAGTCATAATTTTGTCTTTTGAAAACATTTTACACAGATTTTATTCGTTTGTCTTGTTACTTTCAATGGAAATACTAATTTATTTATTTTTTCGAAATAAAAAATCTTCATTATTTTTATTGATGTCTCTGTGGAGGGGGCACATGCCCCTGTACCCCCCCCCCTTTGATCCACCACTGGACTAACAGTAGTAATGCGACAAAGGCACCGTACACAAACGTGTTTGCACGCCTACCAGTTCATATCCTTCGCTCCAATGTGTTAAAATTAATTGAGATCGAGTTTTATTTATTCATAAGCTCAACTATTTATTTTACAGTTTGAAAAATGTTTCAGATAATGTCCAAGTTCACGTGTTAATCTGACGTTTGTTGACCCATTTGATCGCCCCCTCCGCCCCCGCCTAGGTAATAGAAACTGACTAACAGAGGTAATAGAAAAGTCGAGGAGCGCGAAGTCAAGTAGCAAACGAGTCGTGTCGAATTTGTAAAGTGAAGCCTCTCTGAAAGACCGCAATAGATTCCTCAGTGGTTGATGTTCTTCCTGTTGTGTACTGCGAAGGAAATGCACAACCGCGCAACATCCGTCTTGAGGTACTTACTATTCTGGTTTACTCTCCTTCTGTGATAACGGATTTATACACGAAGCTCTGTTGAATATCATCTTGTATTCTTATTATCCAACAATTATAAATCTCTTAAATTGCGGTAAATCACACCGCCAGGGAAAGTAGGAGATGGGGAATGGGAGATTTACGAGGACCGGGGATCGAACCCGGGGCCTCCAGTTTTGTCCTCTGGCGCGCTACCACTACGCTATCCCGTTCACCTCCCAACCGCATTTTTTATTTGTAGTATTTGTAAATGGGAAATGTAGCGTGCTATTGAACCTTATGAGGCGATAGATGGTATTAGGTGGGTGGTAGGACCGGTTAGCTCGGTCTACGAACAACTTGGCCTACGTGGAGGTATTATTAGGAGTCGTTAGTTATTACTATTGTAAGAATTAGTGATACTAGGAGCAGTAAGAGGTGGATAGAAGAAGGAGGGTTCGCTTTTCAGTAGTCACGGCTATATGAACTGTGGAAAGCTACAATTTTTTTCTGGCCCCATCGGGAATTGAACCCGAGATGACTTGCTGAAGAGCAAGAACGCTACCACCTGAGCCAAAACCATTGGCATTCAACTGGCATTCAACTCTGACGCACGGACGTCAGAGGTCATCTAATTCGATATTCTGGTCCTCGTTCCCGTGGGAAATACTTAATTGTGGGTCCATGTATTTCATGTCTGGAAGTTTACAAACATACATTAATCTCTTAAACACCAAAATGTTTGATGGTTTCAAAATTTTATTTACATTTTGGTATGAGACTACAAAAATAATATCTTGCCCCTATAAAGGATGATACCTTCGTGATGACTGAAAGAAACGTTTCTCTTTAATTTCAGATACAAACTTTGAAAACATTCGCAAATAAATTACGCGCCTGACACTTCGGAAAGATTTGTTTAATAAGACCTCTGGACAGACCAGAAAGCCTGAGGGGTTAATCTTGTTAACTTATTTCGTAATTGTTTTACTGTTAACAATAAAAAAGACGTAAAGTGTTAATATATTGTTGTTGCGCCACCATTGTTGATTTCTTGCCTATGAGTAAGAACTCATTTTCCAGATAAGAAATATTGATGAAAGTAAATAATTTTTATAAATATATTCTATGCACTTCATTATCTACTGTTCAGAATTTTAATCGAGAAACGCATAAAATAATGTAGAAAATGTTAAATTTATATTATTAAGAATTTTGCTTAACGTCTTGTGAACATTTTAAAATTAAACTATAAAGTTGGCTATTATTCCATGATATTTGCCCTTTGCGCTGTCCAACAGGCGTCCCACGGTTGTACATTTATTTATGAAAAATTATTTTCACAGCCCTAAGGTTGTACATCAAATGTTTGATCAAATGTTGGGGAGCACAACTATGTTTTATAAATGTATGCTGTCAGAATTAATATATGACGTGACATGTCCGGTGAGAGAAAATAGAAACTTTTGCTCGAAATTACCCCATCATACATTACAATATGAAAACATTTTATTATAATAATAATAATTTTTTTTTTCAAATAAAGAAATGAACTATTTAATTTTCCCAGCTTGAAATACTATAAAGTTGTTGATGAGAATCAGAATATCGCTTTACAAATAAATAAATATGACCCATTGGTTTTCACCTGGCAGCATTTTGACAAACATTATGCCGTGGTCGATCAAAAGTGTTCAGAAAATGGCTTGCGGACCAAGATAATTTGGACAGCGTGGCAAAATAGCCATCATTGTGATGCAACCTTAATGGACTTAAGAGGGACATTTGTGGAGTGGACAAAGAGGCAGGTTTACTCCAGGTACTCCTTTTCCCCCTGGTTTTAATTCTGTGTGATTCGTCTTCACGTCATTCTTATATCACCCTGCTCGGGGAGGTGCGTCAGGCACCCTTATTAATCTCTAACCAAAACCACAGATATATTGATTGCCTCATCTTCCACCTCCGACCACTCAAACAAGGGACAAAGAGTGATGTGCTACAAAATAGTGATGAAAATTGTATCAATACTTAAACGAACAAAACGAAACTATAGGAGTGATTCAACTTTAACACAGTGCAGTCCAACTTAATTTAGCCCGCGGGCCATTTTCTGTATACTTTTGATCGGACCGGCACGGGATGGGGATTGGCAAAAAATTCCCCGCGAATAAAAGTAATGGGCCACATTTATTCATTTGTAACGCGATATTTTGATTCTCATCGACAAATATATGTAAATTCAAGCCAGAAAAATTAATTAGTATATTTCTTTAGTTAAAAAAATTATTTATAGACTTATAATACAGTGTTTTCATATTGTAATGTGTAACGAGTTAATTCCGAACACAATTTTCTATTTTCTCCCACCGAACAAGTTACGCCAAATATTCATTCTGACGACATGGATTTACAACACGAAAATGTATAACGTTTATAACGTTTCGCGGCCCGTACGGGCACATACGGCCCGCAGGCCACCAGTTGGATAGCGTTGCTTTGATACAAAACTTTCTCAGTTATCGGGACTTTATTTATCGTCGTATTGCGACGCAGAACCAACTTTTTCCTGTGTCCCGTGAGTGTGCTAGTTGCCAACAAGCAGGCCACGGCAAGGGACATTGGTATCTTAAGCAAACACCTTTCAGCACCGTACTCTGAATTCCAACCTCGTGCTTCAATTATCTCGTTTTACTAACGGGGCGAACGAGGCATACAGAAATTAAAACATGATTCCAGAAGTGGTCAACCTTTTTAAGTATGTGATTAGAGGGCCCCACCCGTTGCTCAGATGGTAGTGTTGTCGCTGAGTCATCTCGGCTTCGATTCCCGATGGGGCCAGAAAATTTGTAGCTTTTCACATTAATGTCCCAGTTCATACAGCTGTGAGCACTGAAAAGCAAACCTTCCTTCCTCTATCCAGCTGTTCCTAGTATCAATAACTCTGACTATTACTAACCACTTCTACTAACCCCTCCACGTGGACCAAGTTGTTGGTAAATCCAGCTAAGTGGCCCACCTACTAACGATAGCCCTACCACCCAACTCTTGCCTCCTATCGCTCCATGTAGATAAGCTTCAGCAGCACGCTACCGTTGTCTTTTTATACTTCGTATTACTAATTTTATTATTTATACTCATTAATATCATTATTACTATTCGAAATGCTAGTTTGCAGAATTGTTTTTACCTACTTGGCAATTACTAGCCACTAAATATATTTTAACATTTCTTTTAAAAATTTTCTTTGCATACAGAAATGATCTTTTTTAGAATATAATTCATCAATCATTAGCAAAAACAACTAAAATTCGTTTTCCCATTATTTTAAATCAAATACTTGTATTGATTTTTTACGTGTACGCGGTATAAAATAATTGTTAGTTTTTATCAAAACAACACTTGTTGAACCAAAGTGATTTAAAACAATCGTTCGAATCTAATTTTTGGAAAACGTTTAGGAACCCGCAAGAACTTGGGGCCCTAATCTGAAGCTCGCTAGGCATGTGCGTGAAAACGTTACTGCTTGTTGGTTCTGAATGAAAATAATATCACACATAATGACTTGGCTAATGAATGTCAAACAGTAAGGGGAGTGAAGTCAGAAGTTAGGCCTATTATCATAATAGAAAGACAGTAATAAAATATTAAGTTCTCCCCGACTATCCTGACATGTCCGCGTAACTCATTTCATCGTGTCTTGATGATAACTTCGTCACCGGAACTTGACACGCGGTTTTCCGGAAAGCACTCTTCTTGCGTCTTTTGTTCAAACGAACACGCCATTCCTTTTGACGGCTTTGCTAATATCACCGTTAGGANGTCTTTAGGGCCCCCCCCCCCCCGCCAAAAAAAGTGAACAAAAAATACTTTTATGGTATTTCGAAAAAAGAACAAAATTATGTTTGGAATGTAGGTCTTGGTTAGTGATAGTATATTCTTTTGGAATCTTAAATTGCATCATTTTGCACTAATCTTTCCAAACTTTTACGTAGCCCCAGATCTAAGACCCAACCCCTAAAAAATCGTAGATCCGCCAGTAGCACCCTGGGATTGGGAATCATTTCTTTCATCTTTCAGCTCATAATATCGTATTGTTATCTGCTTAAGTCTTACTTATGATCTAGAGAAGGCGAAGGCGGGAATATACTTCCCTTTGAAATATTTCTAAATATTAATCTATGCAATAAGAAACATGTTAAAAAGCAATGAAGATAGAGAATTGAATTAAGATTTGTTCAGAACTATGAGGGCATAAATCACGCATTTTGAACCATCAATTTCTTTCAAAATATGTTTTTAGTTTTTGTTTGTTTAGGTATTAATGTAAATTAGCTTGTTTCCCAGACCACTTTATTCGTGCATTTGTCTGTTTAAGATGCGTGTCCCAAATTATCAGGAAATGCACGAGAATAAAGCAGAGTCAAAAGAGAAAATTGCAGACTATATTCTTCAACTCTCTTGTTATTATCCGACGGAAAACGAACCGAAATTAGCTTTTTGCTAAGAAACGAGGCACTTTTTGAAGGTTCATTCAAAATCAAGCAAGGACCTTCTGGGATTTTTCGCCTGTTAGGGAGTGGGCAGGGGGGTAACGTAGGTGAGCTTCTGTTTTTCTAGTGATTTTGGTCACGGAAAAGCAGCCTCAGCTCTGCAGAATTTCTAAAAATTATATTTTAAAAAGCGTATTTAAACACGATAAAAACATGTTTTGCACGTCCACCAATTTTGCAAAAAAAATTTACTTTGGTGAATATTTTATCTAAAGGAACATGATAAAATTCCGTTTCCGCAAGTTTTGGATTCCGTTTTTTTTATTTTATTTTTTTATGGAACCACATCTGAACCATCTTCCTGAAGGGGAAAACCCCACAAGACACCCCTCCCCTCACTCCCATGCAATCCTTTCCCTTCGCCTAGAACAGCAGTCGCCAACCTTTAGGTCCTCGTGAACAACTCAATTTTTCGCTTGAAAATCCCACCGACCATTGAGTGAGTTTTATTTATTTATTGTTGTATTTGTAAATGGGAAATGTAGCGTGCTATTGAAGCTTATCTACATGGAGCGATATAATAAGCGAGGTAGGCGGTTGGTGGTAGGGGCTATTGCTAAAAGGTGGGTAGGTCAGCTGTGTTTACCAACAACTTGGCCCATGCGCAGGGGTTAGTAGGAGTTTTTAGTAATAGTTACTGTTATTGATACTTGGAGGAGCTGGATAGAAGAAGGAAGGTTTGCTTTTCAGTAGTCACAGCTGTATGAACTGGGACATTAATGTGAAAAGCTACAAATTTTTTTCTGGCCCTGCCTGGAATTGAACATGGTATGACTTGATGAAGAGCAAGAACGCTAAACCCTTAACCACCAGAGGGGCGGACTAAGTGACTTTAGTAAAACATACAGATCCATCTACCAAATAATGGACTCTTTTTTTAAAATAATGAAATGCACAAAATGAAGTTATCTTATACTTATTTCTCTTTGTCGTTTTATTATCTGAGTTAAAAGATTCTGCCTACATTTTTTTTTCTACAAGGGAATTTGGTGGTTATTTGAAGATCTTTCCGTATGGAGCGCGAAAGAAATTCGATGCTCGTCTCCTTCATGAACTGAGAGATAATTGGTGGCGTAATAGTTCTTCCGGCGAGGCAGGAAGCGGAAAGAAGTGTGTTCCTTCAACGCCAGCGTTGAATGTTCCTTCAA
This sequence comes from Laupala kohalensis, assembly GCA_002313205.1. Taxonomy (NCBI): domain Eukaryota; kingdom Metazoa; phylum Arthropoda; class Insecta; order Orthoptera; family Trigonidiidae; genus Laupala; species Laupala kohalensis. Next base: position 104,012 of record NNCF01129279.1, on the reverse strand, counting down.
CGCCAGCGTTGAAGGAACCGGAAGACGCAAAGAAACGTAGATGTTGCGTCGTGTTGAGTGCTAACTCAACACGACGCAACATCTACGTTTCTTTGCGTCTTCCGGTTACGTTGTTCCATTCGTTCTACGTGGAATAAAAAATATCGTTTGCTTCTTTATATCGGGGGAAATAATTTCTTTTTCTTTCTTCATACGGATGCGATTTGAAACGCAATACAACAATCTGAACGTGCTTGCTTTGCGCCCGATCTGAAATGACGCAAATTGTGGTAATCTATTCTGCATTAGCTTTCCGTGTTTGATACGCGTCAAGGTATATTGAGCATTGCACCTAATGAGAACTGAGGATATACCCCGCCGTCTGTCCTTTTTAAAACATCTATCAACACCTAAATAATAATCCAGTCTAGCTTCACACGTGAGTTTTTGTTATGATGCGGTGTAGGTACATTACATTTTAGTGTAGACAAAAATAAAACATTTACATTTAAAACACGGTATATTTGTGAGAGGAGTGAAAATTTGAAAGTACACATTTCACCCCTTTAAAATCGCAATTTCATAAAAGATTTTCTTGATGTGTCTCTATAGTACAAAAGCAACGTCCCGTCAAAGTTTCAAGTTCCTATATCGAATAGTATTTTCTGTGAGTTGATAAATATGGGAGTGAGTTGTTATGAACTCACGACACACCACTCTAAGCAGGATCATTTCTTTTCTCGATGTGATATTTTACACACACACGCATTATATAT
>NNCF01129279.1:71067-103203 GCA_002313205.1 Laupala kohalensis | reverse complement strand
ATATATAGGTTCATTGCGACTTTTGTTTTAGCAAGTAAACAAATAAAACATTTTGATATTTATCGCAACAAGTATTACACTCTGATCAACGAAAATATATTGTTATTTTTAATTTCATACGTTCTTCGTTGAAGTTTCTGTATTAAACAATTTATGAGCTTTATTTAAAAACGCGTATCAATGTTACGTGGAGTTTTTCGGACCAAAATATCCCCTACCCCACTCCTGGACCTTGGATGGAAGATTCTCGTTGTAATGTTTTGTTTGGTACAGGGTGCGAATAGAAGGGTGAAAGAAACCTGGGACTTTCCCATCTTCTGATTCTTTCCTCGCACTTTTCCATCTTATGTTTATTCCCAACCAGGGAAAATAATTCTCCCACTCATGATTGTCATTAGTAAATGTCAAAATGAAGCATAAATTTCAACTAATATGCCCACAATGTTACGTGGAATATACGTATATCATTATAATAGGGCACTTCAGAAATTTTAAGAAAAATTAAAAAAATTAAGTTTGTAATAGGACACTATATGAAATATCATTAAATAAAAAAATACGAAAACTGTTGGGTACTTTTAAACGACCCCTCCCCCCGAATATAATGACATTTTCTTGATAATTTTATGAAGTACTGTAGTGAAGTACGAAAGAGCAATTTTAAAAAGCTTTTCCCCCTCTACTTTTTCTTACATTCGAACACTGGTGTATTCTTGATAGCTGTAATTCTGGCACTTTACTTGGTGTTGGGGTATTTGTGTAGCGTATTCGCTTTATTTGGCGAACTATTTAATGTATTCACAAATATCACAAACATGCCATCCTCACATGTTCCGAACACGCAAATAGCTCAATAATGCCAAATATGTTTTCTTATACCAATGCTGGACTACTTGATATAATTCAAAAAACAATTATACTGTTTCGTTATTCCAGTCCGTAGAAATGTTCCAGTCAATATTTAAAAAAATATAGAATTAAAAAAAGGCAAAATATAGGTTAAATAACTAGAATATCAACAAATCTCGATCACGCGCGCTATACTGAGCGAAACACGGCAAACCGAGTGTGGACGGTTCACGTAAATATATGAGTCCTTTGATGTGCGACTAAAAACGGACAAGAGGACGGATACGAGTGTTCGAGTATTTGCCACAGTAGAGCAACTCTATCGAATACAGACAAATAGCTCATCTACACTTGGCCGCGTTGGCAAATACACAAATACGCAACGCCAAGTGAAGTACCGGCATAAGTAATCGCTGTCGTGTACATAGGTAGTAGCCTCACCTCTCTGTCGCCTCTGGGGCGATCGCCGCCGCTGTGAAGGTGGTGTGTCGCCGGCCGATCAGCGTTTGCGACTGCGCACTTCCCTGCGTCGCGTCGCTTCTTGAGCGACCGGCCTCACGCGTCACGCCCCTCCACTGACGCGCCGAGCGCTGACCGCGAAGTCGAGGAAGCTTTCGCGGAACGCGCCGCGCTTTCCTCGTGCTCTTCGTGGACCTGTGACGTCACGTGGCGACCGTCGAGGAGATGAAACGGGTTGACCTTCGCGGGAGAGGTTTTCTTGTTGACGTGCGTTGGTCATTTCTCACAAAGGAGTGCCGTTTTCTGTGAACCTGTGAAAAGAAGGGCATGTTTAGAAAACATTACTCCACATTCCGGTTTTGAACGTGCTATTATTTTGCTCGCAAATTATATTTTTGAGATACAGGTGAAGTATTGTATGAATCATTTTTATATATAAGCGGCGGCGTCCTACGTTACTCATCTACGTGGAGAAAAAATGACTTCAACATAGATGAAATTTTGGTTTTGTATTGTTAAGGTTCCCTAAGAAACGATTTTTTGAAGATATTACTTAAAACTGGTAAACGAAGGTGACGTGTAATTTTTTTCATTAAAAAAAAAAAATTTCACCTTATATCACGAACTACTCAAGTTTGCTTTAACAAATGCATTCATAATGGTAAATCTATGATTTCTTCTGTTATGTTTGAACTCTACATGGTTTCGTATATTCCTCGGTCTAATTTTTCACAAAGAACACTGGAGTAAAGGAGATCTTGCAATGGCACTGCTGGCTCCTGTTCTCGTTATCATTGTTCTTTAGTGACGTGTAAAAGCGTTCGACAGATAACATGCTGACTATTCTGACGTTCGCCACCGCCCAAGATACGTAATACTCATATGCTACCTTTAGAAATTTCTTTAAAAAAAGATAAATGGTGCTCATGTTGGAAAACCTGAAACTCCTAAAATTACAGCTAGTGGTTTCCGAACAGGGTCAGAATCAAAGAACTAAAAGCTCAGAATCATACTAATCATACTAAAGTTAGCTGCGAGTTATAATACATATATAATGTCAATATGTTTGTAATTTAACGCAAAAAATTTACATGTACAAATTATTATCGAACTATAGATTATTCTGAGTATAGTGTTTAAAAATCATAAGAGTTGAAAAAACACTAAATTCACGATTTATTGTTACAATAAACACGCCCCTAGACAAAGCCTAGAGAACCTGTATAAGAAATCCGCCTCTACCCGAAGGAAAAACGGAGAAAAACCCGGGCCAGGATGGGGCTACAGAATTAATGTACACAACCGTGCCAAAGTTGAGTACACATAAAACTAAATTAATATGAGCCATACGGCAACACAATCATGCAAGAAAATAGTTTTTGAAATTGTTATAAGTTATTTAAAAAGTGCTACAGCAGTGGCGTGATAAAGTACAAGACGAATTTAACTTCTATTAAAATCAATAAATTATTTTACAGTGTAGAAGCACTGGTGCAGGAGGTAGTTTTTAACCGCGGATTTGAAGATATTCAATTTCATAATGTCTTTTATATTCTTGGGCAGGGAATTATATAGAACGATTCCCGAATGATAAGGTCCTTTTTGGCAAAGAGTGGTTGACACTCTAGGGCGATGAATATTATTCCTATTGCGAGTATTGTGTTCGTGAACGAGACTGTTTCGTATAAAGCAAGGGTGGTGCTTCAGTAATTCGGTCTTAACAAACACAACCGTTTCATAAATATAAATGCAGGGGAGTGTTAAGATATTTAATTCCTTGAATAAAGGTTTACAAGAGTTACTCATTGCAGACTTTACCACTGCCAAGGTCGCAGCATGATGACCGAAACGTTGATATTCCTGTCTACTGGTTTTTCCCGAACAAACATCAACAACAATAATAATAATAATATGAACTTTCTTCTCTGCATAGCTGGTAAGTATTTCGGTATGCGACCACGGAAGTTCCACTTCCCTTGGACTGCGTCTCCTTGAAAAATTTCTAGGTGCACACATTCCGAATTATATGAGCCGTCCCTAGAAGGGCTATTTTTTGGACCTCAGATGGATAGGTCTTTCCAGGACTTTTGTGAAGGTTGTCTTCTGTATATTTGCACACTGTTCCCATGGCTCCTATAACAATAGGTTAGACTTTTGTCTTCATTCCCCACATTCTTTGGCATTCAATAGCCAGGTCTTTATATTTGAGCAGTTTTTATCCCTCTTTGCTCACAACATTCATTTCTTTGGGAACAGAAACATCAATAAGAAGACACTTCTTACTCTCCTTGTCCCTCAGTACAATGTCAGGTCTATTTGCATTGATTGTCCTGTTGTATTTAGTGGTTGGTCCCCAAGTATTGTGGCTTTCTCATTGGAGTTCGTCAGTGCATAGGTTCGTGTTCATACCAGTTATCTTTCACGGTGAACCCGAAAGCTTTACATATATACTAATGTATATATCAACAAACTCTGTTATACCTTGCCAAATACTCATTCTTAGCCAAAAATGAGTAGCACTTTGAAACTATATGGTCGATTGTTTCTTGCTTCTCTCTTCATAGTCGGCATTAGGCCATCTGTGTCCTGATGTAATATCATTTTTTGTAGTTATTATTATTATTATTTGACCTCTTCTTTGAGAATAAAATTATCCTGGCTCTAAGAGATCAGTATCCTTCGCATGCAGAATTGATGCAGAAGGATTTAGTTATTTGTATCTGTCAGCTGGAACGTCCATCTGGCCGAACCATGAAAATATTATGAACAGAATGTTTTTGGTTGTAATTAATTAGGCAATAAATATTAACAAATCTGGGCTCCGTTTGATTTGGTTCTGCTATAGTGGTCCAACCAGGTTGACGGACCTAGCTAATGACAATGGGAATATTTGAAAATAAAGCTATGCACCGACGGAAAGTAAGTGAAACCTGGATTTGAAAGCAGACCTTGCTTTACGCGCGTGTTCACTGATTACTGCGCTGACCGTTAGTGGACCACTTGCATGTACGAGAGGAAGGGGAGTCTGAGTCCTCAGATTACCTCTCCCAATCGTGAATGAAACATAGTTAATAAGATATGTGAAACCTACTTAAAAATACTTACCGATGAATTTTAAACAGTCATATAAACTGTATATTATGCGACATCCACGTTTTGGAAAAGTTGCCTTGTATGTTGGGAACACTCCAGTTCCCTTCCCCCTGATTAATTTGAGCTTACACTTTAGACATGAGTTCGGATCTCGACAAGATTTATTACCTCATGATAAAAGTCACCAATTTCTTCTTCCAAGCTTTCAAATACACCAAAATCGTTTCGTCTTTGCGGGGGACCCTTAGCTTTTTTATCCATGGGTACCCATAAAAATTTAACCCGTTCACCTGAATTTTTATTTTCACAAAAAGAAAAAAGTGGGTTGACGTACTTTTGGACAATGAAAATCGAACATTAACAAAACATTGCATTAAAATTCGTTTTGACTTTTATTGTTAAACAATTTTTAATGTGGAAGTATTCTTATTGATTTTTGTACATGTCAGGAATGCTTGTATTGTAGAAAAACCTTTCTTCAGTGCATAGCTTTCTTTTTCAATATTCGCATTGTTAATTTGTGGAATATAATATTTGTTTTAAAAATAGTATTTTAACCATTAAGAACTTCTCAAATTGTAGATTTTTTTTCGGAGTCATTTAGTGCTTGGGATACTGGGGCAGTGCTTACTAATAAATCTGAGCTTACAATCGGCGCCTGGATGCAAGAGCTGGTTGAAAATGTGTGTACGTAAAAAAAACTGTTCGTAGTATTTCTAATTAATCACACCACATTTAATGAACAACAAACCGGATTTCTTTTTTAATAATATCTGATCCGCTTACCACAGAAATGCAATTTGCCCTACTTCCTAATTTTTGCAGACGAGCATTCAGTGTCACTAATTTCTTTGGTTTTGATTGGTACAATGGAACGTTTTCCACAAAAAGAATACCAATGAATGCTAATGACCGTGAACGATTTCAATTTCCCATCTACTATAGCAGTCGCCATGGATGATGACCGAGGTTCTGACAGTCGAAGCTCCATGAGAACTGTTGAGATAAGAAATTTGTCAACAATACAAAAGTATCTGTGTACGTCTGTGCAGCCATACGCCATGTGGCGACGACACAGTGGCGCATCCAAAGGTTCTAGATATTGTAAATCAAATGCAAAAATATTTAACGAAATGTCACTACTTATCCTTTCCATTGCATTTTGTCCCGTATTGTAAAGGATTTGTACACGAAGCGCAACGTTCACAATACAGAAGTGTATTTCAAAACAACCACGCTGCTATGCAAGTACGAAGCTGAAAACAAAATAAATACTTCCGCCGCCATAAATTTTATTTTCACTATTAATTAAACGGGTGATTCCTTGGAAGATGAAACTATCGGTGAGAGAAGTGGGGGTGGGGGTGGGGGATGACAAAGTTTCGCCCCCACTCCCAAGGTCGCTTGCTGGATTCGCTCCTGCGACGACAGCAGGTTTTTGTCCCCACTACCAAGTTAAGGAAAGAGTATGAGTTACATTTCTGCAGTTAGCAGTTCATATTTGCATCGGCTTGAATTATGTAGAAACGTCATTCTTTGCTCAATGATATTGTTAGAACACCAACCACGAAATACGTCACAGGACATGCACGAAAGCGGGAAAAAGAGGAAAACCCAAAACCACAATATCCATCACCCATATTAACACACGAAACGATGGTTCTAAAAAACGAGCCCTCCGAGTGAATGACTGACACATGACAACGAGAATATTAAACTTAAAATGAAATTAAAATTTTCCGATTTTTTTTCTCAAGATACTTTTTGTGTGATAAATTGAAACATTAATGTGTTAATTTTACGAGGAGTTGTGCAAATATAGCCTTCTTGGTAAATAATTAATTGGCGATGGGCCTACATGAATGCCCATGAAAATAATTTTACTTCGAGATCGAATTGCTACGAATTAATTCCTGGTTTATAAATGTGGCCTTGAAATAGGATTGGTGGAACCGAAAGTATGGACGCAGTGGTTTCTGAAGTGTGCGTCACAAAATACTGGTAGCGTCGCCATGCCTTGGTATAAAAAACTTAATTGTCAAAAAAGTAGTTGCAAACTGCGTAAGACCATGTGATAAACTAAGTTACTTCTCCAAATAGTCTAATAACCTTCGACAAAGATAGAAAGACAGCCACTGAAGTATCCGGCCAATCCTAAACTGGTGTAGGACGATACATTTGAATTGTTCCGTAGTCGGTACTGAACCGGATGTTACCCGTACCTGATCTCGTTCTGCTGCAATTCTCAGAAACAACATGATCTAGAATAAATTACTATGAAATTAACCATGAACATTACTTGACTCGTTTTTCTCGTCTGAAGTACGAAAATCGAATTAACATCTACGAAATTATAAGTATACTTTATAACAATAGGTAATAATAATAATAACAACATTTTATTGAACCACATAGATCATAACAAAGATGTATGGTGAGTCATAGAACTAACAACAAAAACAATAATATTTACATTTAAGAATAACATTATATTAATTTTGATATGTTTAACCATATTCATTTAACTTAGGCTAAGTAGAAATTAACATAAAATACAATTATTTTCTACTATTACAGAATATTAATATTTATTTAGGCTAGGGTTATTAGATATGTAATGTAGGAATTCTATTATTTTACTTTTATTTTATTAATTTATGTCGAGGTCTATATTTATAGTAAAACAATGTAATTTGATATTATTAGATCGTTTCCTTCATCATGGGCACAGGCAGATCATGGGTCACCTTCTGCATTTTTGTTCTAATGATTACCGGCAACAGATTGTACGTCATACATTAGTTATTGCCATTGAGGAATTCTTGTACACTGTAGAAGTGTTTCTGTTGTAAGAATTGTTTGAGTTTTGTTTTGAATGGGTTCAGAGTATTGTTGTTCTTAAGGTTTAGTGGTAACGCATTATATAGCTTTATACCTGCATTATAAGTGTTTTTGGCTAAAAGCTGTGGTAGATGGAGATTTCTGGCCTGTCTAGTGTTGGGAACATGAACAGTGGAATTAAATCTATAGAGTGGTCCTTTGTCTATAGTAGATCCTTTTCTACAAGTACAAAGTTTCAAAAATGTACATGCATAGCAGTGGAAGTATTTTCAACTTTTCAAATAATGGTTTACATGTTGAAAGTTTATTAGTGTTGGTAATTGTTCGTATTATTCTCTTCTGTAAACAAAAAGTTTGTTTTTTTCTGGTGCTTATCCTCAAAATATTATACCATATTTTACAATGGAATGGACATTTGCATAGTATACTGTTCTAAGGGTATCTGTTGTGCAATTTGCTGTTAGAACTCTGATAGCATAGTTTATTGTGCTGAGTTTCATATTCAGTGTTTCTAGGTGACAGTTCCATTTCATGTTATCTTGTATAGTAAGTCCCAGAAACTGTGTTGTTTGTTTAAAGTTGAGGTGGTTACCATTAAATTTGATGTTAGGTGTGTGCTGTTTAGATGAATGAGGATTATGGAAGGAAATTATGCAAGTTTTGTCAGTGTTTATTATGAGTTTATTTTGTTGGAACCATTGGATTAGGGTGGCGATAGTGGATTTGGTAGTGTTAAGTAAATTTTCAGCAGTTTTGGTATGGAATAAGATGTTTGTGTCATCAGCAAAAAGTACAATTTTGTGGTTTTTGATGATGGATGGGATGTCATTAATATATAAAAGAAATAGTATGGGTCCCAGGGTGGAACCCTGAGGAATTCCGTGAGTGACATGCATGAGCTGAGACCTATGATGTTTTATTTGATATTCATGTTGGTAGGATACTTGTACTATTTGCTGTCTTTCAGATAAATATGACTTTAGCCAGTTGTATCCTATTCCCCGAATTCCGTAATTTTCTAGCTTACTGAGGAGAATATCATGATTAATTATATCAAAAGCTTTTGTGAGATCTAAGAATAATCCAACAGGGATTTCTTTCTGCTCAAGTGCAATCAGAATTTCATTGAGAAAAGCAAATAGAGCAGTTTCAGTAGATCTTTTTTCTCTAAATCCATGTTGAAAGTCTGTAATAATTTTGTTACATGTTAAGAAGCTTTTTAACCTGTNCCTGTGAGAAGTGATATTGGCCTATAGTTTGTTACATTATGTTTGTCTCCTTTTTTGTGAAGAGGTTTTATGATAGCAGTTTTAAAAATTTGTGGGAAGATACCTTGGGTTAAGGAGTTGTTATACAAGTGAGTAAGTGGTTTGATTATGTACATTGCTATTTTTTTAATGACTGTGTCTGGTATATCATCAATTCTGGAGGATGTTTTGTTTTTCATTTCACTAATTATCTAAAGGACTTCTTCCTCATTCATTTCTCTGTTATACATTGTTGATGTTACATGAATATCATTTGGTAGGTGGTTGTGTTTTGCTTATTTTGTAGTTGGTTGGTTATGCCTGTGAAATGCTGGTTGAGTGTATTAGCAACTTCAATGGGGTCAGCTATTTTATTATTGTCTTGTATCAATTCTATGTGTTGTTGTTTATTGGTGACTTACATAGTGGTTGGCTTAACAATATTCCACATAGCTTTCATTTTGTTGGTAGATTTCTCTATGTATTTGTCATTTGTCATGTTTGGCTTTAATTGTTACTTACTTAAGTACTAAGTGTATTGTTTATAATATGTATTGAGTTGAATGAAACATGATGGTTGTTTAGTTAACATAAGGAGTCTTCTCTTCTGTTCACATGATGTTTTGATTCCTTTAGTCAGCCAATATTTTTTACTTTGTGGTTTTTGTGTTTGCTGCTTATATGGATGGGATATGTCAAAATAATTTAATAACTGGTAGAAGAATTTGTTGTACTTGCTATCTACATTAGAGGTTTCATAAACCTGAGTCCACGTTTCATCATTTAGAAGTGTTAGAAGTATATTTAAATTTGTGGTGTTAAATATTCTTCTGTTAGTTATGATGGGGAGGCTTTTGGGAGTTAGTATCAGTTGTTAGTGTGAGGATCTGTGCGTTATGGTCACTTAGTTCCATATCATATGTACAGGCAAGATAAATGTGTTTACTCCTGTCAATTAGTATTTGATCAACTATTGTTTGAGTGCTATTTGTTATTCTTGGGGATCATTTATTATGGTTTCCAAATTAAATGATTTCATTAGGTGGATGAACTTTTCTCGTTCATGTTCAATGATGTTGTTTGTTTGTAAAAAGTCAATGTTCAGATCTCCGCAAATAATGATAAAATGGTTCTTGAGTTTTGTCAGTTTGTTAAGAACTGTTTCTTGGTTTTTCCTGAAGGTTTCAAGATTTCCATCAGGTGCTCTGTAAATATTTAAAATAAATATCTTTAAAGCTAGGATTTCAACTATAGTGCATTCAAAGTTCTGAGTCCTTAAATAAGTAGTCAAAAATCTGTGTTTTGTCTGGATTATATGTTAAGTTTTAGGAAAATACAAGAACCTCCATATGCATGATGCTTATTTTTGTAATTATCTATTTTACGGCAATAAAATCCTGCTAGATAGTACCCTGATAGTGATGTGATGTTAATTTGAATGTCTGACAGCCAATGTTCAATGAAACATAGTACTGATATATGCCTTAATGTTGTATCTAACTGTACCTCTAGCAAATTTATTTTGTTTTTTAATGATCGTTTGTTTTGATGTAAAATAGATAGTGTTTTGTTGCTTGTCAAGTCAGGTGCAGAAGTTAGGGAATGTTATAGGTTCATGGGTTTGTTGGGTTTGGGGGCACTGCATAGGTTATAGGAAGTGATGCGAGAAGCAGGTGTACTGAGTCGGTTGAGGCAGGACTCTCCTACTTTGGTGAGGTACTTTTGTGATAACGAACCATCGCAGAAGTGTGATTCAAATTTTGTTTGTTTCAATTGGAGAACAGATTAGAAGTGGCAATTTTTTTATCTTTGGCAAAGTGACGGAATTTTTTATCTTAAAGTTAGTTTTCAGTTATTGATACTAAATTTTCAAATGAAGATTTATCTCTTTTGTGACATAAAAAGGGCTTAAATTCTGTCTTCTGAGAATGTCTCTTATCTAACAAATCTTATTAATTTAAGTATAACATGCATATTTTCTTATATTTTTGTTCAGTAATATGCATATTACTGTACAAAATTATGAACAGTAATTTTTATATTGTTATCTATTTACTTTTACCACTTCTTATTTGTTGTCATGCTACTATGTGAAAATAAATCTAGTTGAAAATATTATTGAAATGTAACTGTACAGTACAATTAACAGTTATACATCATCTGATCTGATATGTAGGTTGAGGGAACCACAGGTCTAAAAGTCGAGGAACCACTTCATTAACATATTTTTCTTCAAAATATCTGAGAACTCAAGAGATATGAAGAATGATTATGAGATATATACTGACAAAATTAAAGGCAGAACTGCAATTAACAATCATGGTTCATTCTGCCAAAAATTTGCAAACAAATTATCCCATAATTTTTTAATATAAATGATTACCAGCTATGATACAATCCCTCTGAAATTAAAAGTGTTTTGGTGAGACAATTATTTGTCAATTCAAAAATTAATTTTTGAGTAATTTAGTGGCACTACCAGAGCTTTGAATAAAATTTTTAGATAGAGAGTTATGAAACTATCAAAGATTTGTAAAATTTAAAACCATGAAAATAACAAAAGTATCCTTAATATTGGGGACAGTGTTTAAAAAAAAATATTTACATTACCTCAAAATTTAAAAGAGATCCAGCTGTGAAAGTTTTTATGAAATATTCTATAAATATCACTAATAAATCAAAACTAGCCATTTTTTTCACCTCTTTTAGAAAAAAAAACATTTCTCAGTACTAAATGATGATTCTCACTACCATAAAATTTGAAAATAAATGCTTTCATTTGACCCCCATTCAAATCCGTTCAGCTGATCACAGAGTTCAGCCTCTCAACCTCAAGTGTAATTTGTGAATAGATAATAATGTACCTCATATCTGGGACAATTTATTTTAGTAATTATTTAAAACAAAATATATTGTTTGTGCTTTGGATTTTGAATATGTTGTCTTCAGTCACATTCAATCAAATAAATAGTGTTTTTCCTAAAAATATATCATTTCATTTGAAGAAAGATATTTATTTTCTTGCATCTCACAAAAATCAAAAATAGTTATTTGATTGTAATCCAGCCCCACAAACATCTGTCAAAAAGTATGATGCATACTCTAGGATTAATAATACATCTGACTCATAACTAGAATTTGCTAATTTTCACTAAGATGTCTGCAGTTCACTTACAAAATCTCTCATTTTGGCAGAGGCAACTTTTCCTTCTTGTTTTGTTGGTTGAGCAGGAATGATTCCATGGAGATTTTCTGCTAATTATGCTGATTAAATGTCATGATATGTTTATTAAGTGCTCTTTGCCAACCTACTTTTGCTGCACTTCATTTTGGACTTCTCTTCATAAAGCCTTCCAGAACCACCATAAGATTTTTCCAAAACTATAGTACCTCTGTGTATCAAATCTTTCTCACTCATTATTTTTTTGAGGAGATAATTTAAAAATTGGTCAGTATTATCTTTTAAGATTATCTCTCTAGATGCATAGAACATGATTAAATTATTTATTTTCAATTGGGTTGTTAATTTACTTATGAATGTCATGATTTTTTGTACTAAAAATACATTACACAAACAAAAGATTTAGTTTTTTTGTTTGAGTATTATGTAAATGAGAAAAATAAGAAATAAAATTCTCAGTATTTTACTACGGCTTTTCATCATTTTAGTGACTTCTTAATTGTCACCAGCCGAAACTATTTTGGGAAGTGTATGAATAAATAAATAAATTTATTATTTATATGCTATACTTCTTACAATTCCTAATTAATCTGTATGATGACTGAAAAGATACAAAGGAAATTACATAAGGAGAATTGGAAAGATTGTCCTAATGATACTTAAGTATCCCTAAATATGTATGATACATAACTCTTAAATGATTGACTATACCATGAATTTTAATCTGTATTCGTTTATAACTTTAGCCACATTTCTTTTCCTAATTGATTGATCTATTAATGAACCTTTCTCCAATACTGTTAAGTATATATGATTTCATAAACTATATTTTTCGTATTGTAAGTCATGCTTGTGTCATGTTTGTCACAGATCAAATGAGATTATCTGATTGTAGTTGTGTAATTGAAGATAGCTGACCCCATTCAGGGGCACCAGTTTTTAAAATGCATCATTAGTTGAAAATGTTAATGCCAAAATTCATACACTTTAGTTTTCACTTACATTGTTGAGTTACTTGCAATTGTAAGATTGTCATTGGATGTTGCACAGAGGAAAATATATAAATACTTCTTAATACGTCTACATTAAAGATCTACATTAAAGAACTTTCTTCTTTGTTGGCAACTTTATTTCACTTAATTAACTCTTTTGTATTGGGAGATTATGTATGCTAACATTTCAGTCCCTTTGAATTAATAATAATTAAGACAAAAAAATTTGTAGCCGTCAATTCATGAGCTGAATTATGGCTAAAATAAAATTACCTAGTTGATATGTAATTTTAAACACGTAAAATAATTTTATCGTCATTGTATTGACTCTAATTAATAAAATTGAGAACTCTGAAGCAAAGATTGTGACTGAATTTTTGAAAATATGCCTCTTTAGTTTATTAATTAAAATGTCATCTTTATGAAATTGGAATTTTATTGGAAAAAAGAAGTTTAAACTCAAAATATTCCATACTAATCCAGCTAATATGAGAGGGTCAATTTCTTCTCCTATTTGACAGAGTAAAGGCAATGAGGAAATAGTCCACTTACTGAAATTTTACAAGAGGCACTACTTTCCTAATGGACTTCTCTTTTTCATATTTACTCATGGATTGAGCATGTTTGCTACCAAAAATGTAAAAGAAATAGATGCAGTAAGATTCTGTGCTTTTGATCTCTTTTTCTTTACTGGAACAATTGATGAACTTCTCCCCATTATGCCTTGACCCTGTCATTTGCCAACAACAAGAAATCATCATTATTTTCCTTTGTAAATTAATTCATCATTTTTTAATTTTGTTTCTTAATTCAAAAACTTTTGACATATATTCCTGAAATACAGCAATTTTTTTCATTGTCTACTAATTGAGCTATTCCTCGTTGAATCAAATCCTGTGGTCACATTTCTTTAAAAAAACTCCTCTCTTTAAATTCTACAACTCCACAATATGTGTCCTATGGTTTCATCTACATCTAACATCAACACTGTCCAACTGGCAACCTGCAAAACTTTTTTTATGGCCCGCGAGCTATAGTACATTTTACATCAAACCTTGGGGGCACAACTTAGTGTCATTAATTCTGACAGTATAGATTTAAATGTGGCATAGTATGTCAAGTGAAATAAAATAAAAAATTGTATTTGGATTTACTTCATCATATATGAAAACAAAATGAAAACATTATATTCTTCACTTTAGTGAAGATTATTAGAACACTTTAGTCAATTTGACTTTCAGAGGCATTCTACCTTGTATGGAGCAAGCTCCGAGTTTCAACTACAGTTATAAACCGCAGAGGTTGAAGAATGATGATGAGTGAATGTTGTGGTGGAATGATAGGAAGGGGAAACGGGAGAACCCCGAGTGAACCTGCCGCGAACACCGCTCCGTCCACCACCGCGAATTAGAGGGCGAGTACGGTAGGCGCTACGCCACGGCTCGCCCGAAAACATTATATTATAATACTAAATTTAAAAAAATTATATATAGAAATATATTAATTAATTTTTCCAGATTGAATTGATTAATTAATTTTTTCAAGATGAATATAAATTGGTTGATGAGAATAAAAATACAGCATTACAAATAAATAAATATGACCCATCAGTTTTATTTGTTGGACAACATTTTGCCAAACCTAATCCCATTGCGACCCGATTGATGGAAAGTTTATAGAAAATGGCCCACAGGCTAAGATAAGTTGGACAGCACTCTTACATCTGCTAATTTATTCAATTTATTCAAATAGATATTGAAAGTACTGTGGCCTAACACATTCAAGGAGGTACCTATTCAGTGTAAACCATTTCCTGTTTTTCCTTACCTTTGATAGGTAACTGTGAGTTGTTTAACTTTTATATTGACATGTCCAATGTGTCTGCCAGCCATCCTTCAAAGCATCAGTTATGCTTTTACAGTCTTTCTTGTGCATCTTCCCTACCATTCTATTAAATTGTCCAATTCTTTTTTATAATTTATGGAACTTAAACTTTTGTTCTTGTAGATTAATTGGCTAGCATAATAATGTACAATGCATTCTAATTTTATCATTTCTGGCTGGTGTCCTTGTGCTGTTTGAAATAAACTGTGTAAAGGATAACTAAGTTTCTGCTATCATGAAAAATAAATAAACGTATATATAAACTCACAAAAACTACAATAAAAAATTTCTCCTTTTCATGTTTCAAGGAATATTTTATAAGATTTACATAAAATAAATCAAATTAAAGTAGTTACAAATATGATGAACTCACAAAAGAACTGGTGTGAATGAAGTTGAATATAGGAATTGCAGAAAGATTAATATTGTTCAAAAGAAGTATTGTTTTTATCTCTTTGATTGAATATTACTGTAAAAATAATAAATCCAATGATCAAAATAGACATTACTTTTTTAAATTCTCATTGTCCTTATAGTACAATTTGATCAAAATAAGTCGAATGTGTTTAGGGCCCTTGTCCATTTATATGCTGTGTTTCAAGTAAGTTCATTCAGAATATCTAATTCTGAATCATAAATAACATTTTTTCTGATTTCTCCACTGTATTAAACACACATTAATGACAATATTAAGATTTCATGAACTTTGAGACTGGCCCCTCGAGAGCTTTTCCATCTGGGCCTTTTTCTTTGGGTCCACCAGTTTTTGGGAAATATAATATTCATAGTTTGTATGTGTACCAATTCACACTTGTCCTCAAAAATGTTTTGTACCCTTGAAAAAACTTATTCATTAACATGCAAATGTCCCAGAAAATTTGCATACCTTTTCTGCGTAACTGGATGAATCAAAATATCACTAGTTATTATTAATTGCCCTTGGACTAATGCATATTAGTTACCTTAGAAATTTTAAGCAAATTATTGCTTTTGAGGTATTTCTTCATTAGTCCTTCAATTAAAGTCAATAATTTACTGCTCATTACATCCTTCTGTCATTATCTCAACTGTGTGTTGCTGGTGTTTAATTGTTTGATTACTCTTTTATCTGATATGATGAAGGGATTTCTTTTGACTTGAAACTTAAGAATTTTTCCTAGTTATTGACTTGAATTCATTGAATGCTGTACAACCAATCAATATTTGATTTGTACATTTATTACTGTTTTGAGCAACTGCTTTAGATAATATTTAGGCATTTATCAGTAGACTCTATTATAACTTTTCACTCAGAATTACATGCTTATATTTTTTTTATACAAACAGTATCAAATTGTGTAATTTAGTGTAATAAAAATTGGGTTGTATATTCAGCTGGAGTATCGAGTCATCCTTATGTAACGTAGTAGAATTGTAAGAGATTGTATCTATTAAATGACAGCAGTTTGTCATCTGCCATGTCTATACAGCATTTCTTCATTTGCTCATATACTCATAAGCTCCATTAATATCAATTTTGTGCACAAGAAGAAATTGATGTTATTGTCCATTATCTTATTTGTACAAATATTTAATGGTTGATTAGTACAAATAATGATAAATTTGTTTTGGTTTCTTAGTGGCAATTTTACCTAAACTGCACCAATGAAGAAACAGATTAACATATTAGAAACCATTAGAGCCTCAGGTTTTAAATATCAGATAATGATGTAAAAAGATGAAATTATCCTCAGTTTACAGATGAGGTTTATTGATGACATGAAGCAACAGATTTTGGTAATAACTATTAAAATATTAATAAGAATAAACTTATTTACACATTTGATATTATTAATCTCTTTTTTTTCTTCTGAATTTAATAGCTATGATTTATTTTGGAAGTGATAAATGGGTTACGACAGATATGGTTAAATAACCTCTTTTACAAGTATTAAATCCACTAGTCTTCTTGGGCTCTTGGTTGAAATTGAAGGGAAGGTACCTTGCTTGTTTCTGGAGAGGAAATTACTTCATTGCCCCCACCCCATCTCCACCCCTTGTCATGCGCAGTTTCTAAATGCTTTATTGGCAATAAAATTATTTATATGAGTAAAGGAAAACAGTTATTTCAGGTATCAAACAATCACCAGAAACCGGTGAATAGAAAGCTTATACTACTCCACAAACAAAATGCTTTGTGTTAATTAGTGTCCACTCTCAAAGTTATGTTAGATTATTATGATGTGTTCTCATTTTGAAATTCTCACAAAAACTCACTGAAATGTGACTCTCTACGCCAATATTAAATGGAACATACATAATATTAAATGTCGTGTTTTCTTTGTCATAACACACCCCTAGAGAATCTGTAAAAGAAATCCGCCTCTACCCGAAGGAAAACCGGAGCAAAACCCGGGCCAGGATGTATGTTTCATGTCATACATTGAATGTCTTGTTCCTCTCATTATGAAGGAAATGGATGCTCAACTATTTTTGTGTATGTCATTGATTCATTTGTTTTATTTTCGTGTTATATAATAGATGGTTTCGTCAAATGGTTATCTTCAGTTCCATATTATAAGTGGAGTGTCATGTAAGAGAAATAGCTGAAAAAATGAAGTATCCAGTGGTCTCATGGCAAATTTAGCAGTGCCAGAACACTGAATATCCCATGCTCCCCAACAAAAGGGAGTCCTGCCCCTCCCCCCTCCCGGAAAGTTTTTTTAAAATTGATCTGCTAATTTGTAAATTTGAACACCTTCTGGAGTTGATTTGTGTCACAAGAACTTCACCACTTCTGTAACCTAAAATGAAATAAATTTATTGTAGATGTGTATTTTTTCTAGCCTAAGACATTTTTGAATTGTGAATATTCAAAAGTTACATTGAAAGTGAAGTTCAAAAGTCATCACAAGTTATATTTTATATGACTCTCTTGGCTGTCGAAAGAAAATTGTGATCAGTCTTAAATTATATTGGAATCCTTAAAATTGACTCATTTTTATGCTGGTACTTATGAGAAAACATAGCGTACAATTTACATTATTTTGCAGATCACATCCCAAATCAAATGGCATTGAAGTAAAAACAACCTCATTCCTCTCACACATGGTCAAGGTCTCTTGCTGAATTCAGCTTGAAATTTGTTTCTCAAATTCATTTTCTTTTAACATTGCATAAAATATATTCTTACAAAAATATATAAATTTTAAAAAATATTCCAAAATCCAGTGCCAGAATGATGTTCCGGCACCATGACACCACTGGAGGTATCTGGAAATTAAACAATTGTTAATTATGTTCTTAAAGTCTTATTTAAATATCAAGGAGAGAAAAATTTGTGATTATAAAACAATTTTAGTCAATTGTGCAAATAAGCATTCATTCACCAGATGATAAAATTCCATTTCTTGCAGATTCTCTTGAAATTTGGGTTACGATCCTTGTTGGGTTAAATATTCTTCCACTAAATTGCTTGGTTATTAGAGGGAATATATGTGTAATTTTGAGAAGGTCTAAAATCATACCCTGCCAATGAATTGTGTTGAAGTAACATCTATGAAGATATATATTTCAGAAATTTCTAAAATATTCCAATATCTATTGTGCCAAATCAGTCAAATTCATGAGCAAGTTTTCATTTAAGTGTTATAAGGTTTGTTAACATAGTTCTGTATAAAGGACCAGAAACCAGAAGTCAGGAATAAACTTATCTTGCTCCTGAGCTGTATGGGCTCCTAATAACATTTCATAATTCAATGAGTGATTACAAAACAAATCAAGTTCAGAATGTGACTGTTTAAAGGTGCCAAGATTGCAACTGGACTGTTTTATTGCTAGAGCTGAATAAAATGTTAGTGTTCACTCAATTAAAATCAAATGATTAACGAAAGATATTTTAAATTGAAATTCTTGCGAAGGAGATGATACAAAACTATTTAAAGTTCTCTTTCAGGGACCATTCAATAATTTTGTGTTGTTGGTGTGTGTGTGTAGATTTGCAAAGTGTGACGTGAATAGTGGTAGTCATTTATTTGATGTGTGTTGTGCCACATACAATCTTCCTGGATTTAATTTTGATAATGAATCATTCTTCGTGCGGTGAATGAAATGAAATCTATTTAACCCATTGCAGCTTTTTTACCATGGCTAGGACTTTTAATGCAAATTTCATGTGAAGATAAGGAACAAGGAGGTGCTTTCACTCTACTAATTCAAGAAAATCTTTACATAAAACTATGATTCTATAGAAAAAAATAGGAAGCCGCTGTACGTCAAGACATTAAGCATGTTATCCATCAAAATAAGTCTGCTCCTATAAAGAGAGAATGGTTTGCAGATGCTAAAGCAACTTTAGTGTTTACTGAAAGTAGATAGGCTTACTATTCACATGTGTATTGCAAGCCGAGGAGACATTAGTTGAAAGTTACTTAAGTATTTGATTTGAAACGATATTATGTGCACAATTGGGGGATAAGAGAAAAAATGTGCTTGAAAATGCTTTCTCTCTCTTTGAGATGTACAATTTCACATAGTAAAATCTCTGTGGAGCTTTAATTTACCCTCCGAAGAGGTGCGCATCACAATATCCTAACCATGTTTATTACTCTATTATTATCAGACTAGGGCACTATTGTACTGTACGAATATAAAAGTCATATTTTATCTTACATTTATCTCATATATAATTGAATTTTAAGATACCATTAATTTTTATTCCAAAAGTGTGTACTTCAGAAATCGTCAATACTTTTGCTTCTTGCAGTCTAGAAATAAAAGGAATGTAAAAGATTGTTTAAGAGTTGCTGCTCAATATACTGATCCAAATTATTACTGTGAGGTGAGATGATGAACTTGGCAAGAAACTAAACAAATTCATTTTCTTGCAAGTGAGAGGGGACAAGACAATGTGACGTAGGGGTCAGAGGGGGTTGTAATAAAAAATGAATTATGTAACTTACTACATGAATGACCCTTAATATGCTGATGAAAGAAAGTAGAAAATGAATCTACTCATATTCAGTCCAAGAAAGTCCTGCAGCTACTGGTACTGTTGGAAGTGAATGTAGAACTAGGAAAATATATTCACAAAAGCAAAAGAAATCATGCAATTTTTAGGAGAAAAAGATTAAATATGATAACAGAATCCACAAAAATAAATGTACCAAAAGAACTAAAGAGAAGAAAATTTTACAAGATGTTGTTTAGAATACCAAAAATAAGCTTTATTTAAAGAAGTTAAAGCTTTAAATGGAAATTATAAATGGAAATTATACTATTCTGTCAAGAATTAGCGTGATTGCAGGTTCATCTATTAAATGTTGCATATTTACACAGGAAGCTCAAGTTTCAACTGACATCATCAGCCTTCAACACAAAGTGAACAAACTGTGTGAAATATGAAGTCATGAATTTTCTTGCCGTTTGCCTACCTTGAACAAAAATTAAATGGCAAAGCAAATTAATGGAAAAATACAGTTGCTATTAATGGAAAAATACAGTTGCTATGAAAGGAGTCTCTTATATTATTACTTGTACCTTTTGTTTTCCATTGAAGAGTGTGAGCTATGGACACCAATTGTTTTCAGTGAAAAGTTTGTAATTTTATTGTAAGAGTACCTTCAGTATATTACTTACTGTTTGGTAAATTAGACTTCTCCACCAGTTTTTCAATTTGAATGATTCAGGCAGGTAAAGAAAAGATTTTTAAAAATATATTCTTGATTGCTTTCTCCAATTAGGAATTAGTGTTCAAATAAGCAATTTCAATTATTTTAAAAACATCCCCAAGTACTTTCAAATTATTCATTCCATGTTCCACTTATTAAAAAAAACGACTGAAGACGAGGGAAAATGTCTTGCTATTAGTTACTTCCTATAATTTTATTTTCCATCTTATCTCCACTGTAATTAATTCTTTTGCATTAAACAAGGAAAATACTTATCCTTGTCAATGAAAATATTTTATATAAATTCTGGAAGCAATATGCAATATTTAGTGTGTATAAAAAAAACTCTACGATTGTGCAAGAAGCAACACGAGGCTAAAATTAAACTTATTATTCTGCATAATTTTCCACATTGCTTTGCAAGTTAGCTTGTAACAACCACCTAAATTTTTCAACTTTTTTGGAACAAAATTTTTGATAATAGTAGTCCTATTTTTGCCATGCAAAAATTATGGTGTCCTATTTGGTGTATTACTTTTATATGTACAGTGGTCAGTTAATGGAGAGAAAGATAGTTCATAATAAAACTCTTGTATTGTTCAAGTATTTACTACATAAATGGCACAAAAGTTATCTTCATTTTACTGTAAACATCTTCTAAACAAATTACTTTTTAACAAATGCATAGAGGTTCACTTTGATATTAAAATTATATTCATAGGAATCAGAAAATAGCTTTCCAAGGATGTCATCCTGCCATCTCGAAGCTTTCAACTTTAATCTACATAAGGTATTTCCATCACTCACACGATCTATTTGTGCTTGTAGTCTTTGATCCTCTTTCTTTCTAACATTAGGAAATCTCAAAATAACTGCCTACCTATGAAGAACATTGGAAATTGATTAATTTGCAATCCACCCTCCCCAAGAAATAAGAAAACTTATAAAAAATAACTATCACTAATGCAAGTCTTATTTATTGTAGCATAGTCAGTAATCAACCTAGGAGTATTACTATGTCCCACACTTAGGAATGTACTTGATTGAAACTAGTTAATGAAAATCGTTGTAAGCGACGCTTTACTTACTTCATCTAAGTATCAGGACTCTAATCACGTAATCCCAGCTCAGGATCCATGCGATACTTCTAGTCTACGGACTAAATTTTAATAAAAATTTTCTTGTGCTTTTCCAAAACACTGAACACAAACAGATCCAACTTTACCAAACGGAGCACCTTTAGATCCTTCTTAATTAAAACAGGGCAACAGTAACATTTAATCCTCGTGTAGTTTCGAGAGTCACCCTGTTCAAGTAATTTAATACTTATTGCTATTAATTGAAAGCACTAATGTATTAACTTGTTGCACATCTGAAGATCACACATCACTCACACTTCACAAATCTCGGGTCACAGTGTTCTTGCACTTGGAATCTCAACACAATCTTCAGAAGGTCAGTAATGGCTAGGCTTCAGTCTCTTTAGGGAACTTGTCCTTGCTGGGGTAGATCGGAGACATCTCCAACGTGGATGGTGCAGTTGGCATGTTGTTGTGCATGTAATCGCTCAATTTCTGGGTGAACTCATCAAGAACTTCTCCAAACACTACCATATTCAAATTTTGTCCCAACAGATGTATAAGAAGAAAATCTCCAACCTGAAAGAAATATTTTAAGTTATTTCTTTTTATTTCAAAGTCTCATCTTTAAAATACTGCCTTACTAATTTCCGAGAAGTAATTGGAAAGAACAGATGTTAGATTGCTAGGAAACAGAGACACTTATCTCCTTAATAAAATTTAAACATGCATTTCTTATCTAATTTTAAAAATTAATTTTCATTATTGTCATTCATTTTAGATTTGTGCATAGTCAAATATTGGTATAATTAATTATACTCAAAACTATCACTACACAAATGTGTGGTAGCATGCCAAAGTGGGGCAGCACTTTCAATGCAATTCTTCCACAACATAATAAATTAAAAATGAAATAACATTTTATTGAGATACCTGTGTTTTCTCAACCAAAGTTGTAACCCCATTCGGTGTGCTGAATTTGAACCGGCGCTTGAGAATAGTTTCCCGTGTTGATGGAAGCACTACTATAATCAAACTGTACAGCAAAGCCATTGCAGATAATGTGGCCAAAATGATGAACCAAAACCAAAGGAAAATAAAAATCTTCTCATTGATTATGTTGAGAGCAAGTACACACATTGCATCATGCGTTTGGATGGTACCTGGAAAGTGAAAATTGAAATAAGTTACAAATAATTACGGCTATGTGAAATTGAGCTAAATTCCAATTTACTAAACAACCTCTTTTTGTGAATTTTATGAAATTTACCTGATGGTCCATATTTGTGGAATGTACATTTCGTAACTCTAGGAAATACTGCAATCATAGGATCTGTTCGATTTTCTTGGTTACGACCTGAGAAACGAACCACATCACTGCCATATGTTAAAAATGCATTTCCTAGGAATGTGTCGAGGAAGAAAATATTACCAAGCTGAAACATAATGAACAATTTAGTTAATGAATTTCAGTTTAAAATTCCACTGTTTTATACTGTGTATTATCACAATTCTTACCACATTCACAAAGTTCAGTGCTTCACAGAAGAAGTAGCCAAAAGCATAGACATTGTGCATGTGTAATGTGTCAAACATGTATTGCACAAGTCGTGACTGCGTTTTCTTCCTATCATCCCGTTGACATGTGAGAACTCCTCTCATACCATCACTTATCATTCGCATTTTTCCTTCTTCCCAGTTTTTCCAAAACCAGTGAGGAGTGTAAAATAGGAGACCCTACAAATAAAACCAAATTAATGATCTAATAAATTAAGTACAAGAACACAGAAATCTATGATTTTTTTTCAATTTTCTTATAATAAATTTAGTTAATTTTACTTTCAAAAACCAATATATGTTGGAGGATAAGAGGTTTGACCACACCAATATTCTATAAATACATATTTTCTCCAGTAATATCAGTAATTCACTATCGTGTGTCTCAGCAATTGACATTCATGAATCATAAATTGTGCAAATGGTAACATTTGCTGATGCATCTCTGTACCAGTGTATCTGATACAGTTTGACTTCAATTATTATCACTGAGGTACATCCATCCAATCACTGTATTTCGTATTCCCCATTCCATTTCCCGTCTGCGGTAGCGGAGATCGTAACAAATTTTTCCCGAGAAGTATATATCTGAAATTCCATGTCCGCAAGCGTACCTGGAAGAAGAGCATGAAAGGGACCCATTGGTAATAGGCGTGGTAGCGAGTTTCTTCCTCGTCTTTCACGTAGCTCCCCAATCCAGGGTGTGCCACATGGGTTCCCACTGGCTTGCCTTGTTGATGAGGCAGCGTGAAGGTGGAAGTGATCCAGCAATACGTGTTGAGGACGTGCGCATCGATGGCTCCGTCGTTGATGCAGCTAATTGGATCTCCTGTTAATTACAAAAGAAAAAGTATCAATTCCTTCATCCTTTATTATCCATATAATATTTGTTATTCTACACCAAAGTAAAAGTATGATTTTGTGATCGGGACACTTTTCAGACGTGTTTCGTTGATTTTTCATTTTCGATTGAATTGATGAAACATATGGAGAAAACTGACAAATGTAACATACAAGTATTGCAAAAATAATAATTTTCGAGTTTCAATATATAATAGTTTTATTTATATAAAAATTTAACAGTATACTATTTTCTTTTCATTTTCGTAAGAACTGTATTTTTCAACCCTTAAATCACGAGAGTTTTTCGCGTAATATTTAATTAAGATATTTTATAATACAATATTTTTGAAGGTAATGCAGAAAACTTACCTATGAGTCCGTTGGCTGTACACAGAATGCAGCAGAGAAATAGGATGGCTGTCGTAACACGGTAGTGAAATCGAAAAACCAAATTGTCGATGACGGCTTTGTCCATAAGAAAGCGGACTTTGATGAAACCCGCCACGGCGGACACCATTCCGAAGACGGCCATGGTTGCTGGAATGTGGAATCACCTGCAACAATAAATTAAGAAGTCAATTCTTTCTAGTCATGAGTGCGCCTTCTGGAGCAGAATAAGCGTAGGCCTATACGCGCACTAAAGAATTCCTTTTGACACGTCCGCACCGAAGGAAATGCCATTCAGGTTTTCAGATGCCTATCACGGTAAGACACTACAACGTCTCAGTTTTTCTAGATTACTCGCATCTTTGGAGAGAAAAAAACTTTAAAGATTTTTTTAAAATGGCGCTTCGAATGATGTTTGCCGCGTCAGTCATTAAGTCACCTTGAAGAGAAGAGAAGGTAAGCAGTAGTAGTAGTAGTAGTAGTAGTAGTAGTAACAGCAGTAGCACACACTTTGAAAGCCTACATCCTCGTCTGCTGATGTTCACTCGCAGGCTGCTGAAGCCTAAAGCCTCTGTGTAGCAGCCTGTCTACCTGCTCTTCTCTCTCTCTATCCTTTTCCTCCTCCTCTCCCCCACTACTGACGTAGCCGCTGCTCCTGAGAGAGCCAGCCGATGCCTCTTACCTGGCCGAAGGAGAAACGTCCACAGACCGACCGCACGTCTGCTGCTCTCCCACCGCCGCCACCGTCCTCCTCGTCGCTCGCTTGCTCTCCTCGTGCTTCGTTGCTTCGTTCGCCGCGACTCTAGCTGTTGCACTGACTGCCCGTCCGCCCGTCCGACCACCCCACCATCGCTCAAACGCTCACCGCCGACGCCGCAGCCACCTCTGCGCCGCAGCCGGTCGCTCGCTCGCTCCGACCAACTATGTCGTCAGAGAGCTCGACTTCTGAATCAGCTCCGACACCACCTTCACTCGATTCGACTTGGCCACGAGGCTTTCCTTCGCTATACGTAATGCGTGCGGATCTTAATTCATTTGGGTTCGACAACGTCGGAGTCTCTCCCTCCTAGAGCGGGATCGTCGCCGCCACCGGCGATGCTATCGCTCCCTGAGGCGACTGGGTGTAGTGGGAGGGGGGAAGGGGCAGTGGAGCGATGTGCCCTCCCTCACAGCCTCCTCCTCCTCCTCCTCCTCCTCCTTCTCCTTCGGTGATGCAGTCTGCCGCTCCTCCACCACAAACAACTTCAACAAGTGAATGCGACAATCATATACGAGTGACTTGTACAAGGTTATTTTTGGTGGCTCGCTTCTTCGAATGATTGACCGAGTCCAATAACTGACGTCCAAGAATTGCACGCATCAATAAAGAATTCAAATCCAATTTATGTTTTTATTCCCTTCTCAGAATATTCTTTAAAAATACTCAAATGTATCTATCCAAAACTGATTCCACAGATGTATTTCATTTTCTCTCATAAAAGTATTTTTAAAAATAGTTGAAAGTGCTACTGTTGTTGCTCCAATGAATGATTCTTATCGTACTTACTTTTGAGAGATAAAAAAAATTGTTAAGACGCTTTGTGAATGTTACAATCCGTAAAAATGTAGAAAATCTATATTGAATTATCATTTTGACTGTGTCCTCGTTTGTTTTAAATAACTTCTGTGTAGCACAAATATACTTTGTGTAAATTTCTTCTACCATTTCGATGTTTACTAAATTGAAGAACACTACTTTTTTTGTTGGTAGATTTAAAATGCTTTGCAAGTTTCGTCAACAGGTTTGTGACTTCAGGTATTTCTCAATCATATCAATACATTTATAGGGATTCATTTACCTGTTTGTGGAACAAACTCCATTTAAAAAGCATTTTAAGTCTCCCAAGAAAAGGTCGCATTTTTTAATGAAGTGTCAGTGTGCGAGGGGGAAAGTGAGGGAATTCGGATCCCCTGGTCCCTCTTGGTTGTCTTGGAATTTGCGTTCGATGGCCGGTCGGCCATCCGTTGCAGTAGATGGCTATACACCTCTCCCAGTGCTTGCCGCGCTGCAGTCAACACGAGCCGCCTGTTTGCCGAGACACCGCCAGGGAGGGGTGCTAAGAGAAGCTAAGGGGAAACGAAGACCGCACTCTCCAGACCTTATTGTTTGTTGCTCGCTCAAGAAAAGGTTGAAGCAGGCTCCGTCTTTCTGCTCCTAAAACCTAATTACTTTTAAGAAATTTGTAATGTTTTTCTCTCTACGTGGTCGGACGGAGTTTTTAAATCCTTATTTTATGATGAAATAGATGTGATGAAAATTCACCGAATCGTTGGCATTATAAGTAAACTAGTTGTTTATTATGATAGCCTCTATAATTACTTCATCCGTAAGCAGAGATAATACAATAGAAAAGTAATATAATGGTTGAATTCTGTGTCACTGGACAGTTTACATTGACTTAATGGATTTGAGTGTTGAAATGGAATGTCATTTGCGCAATGCTATGCTGTGTCACTATGTTTGTGTACACGAGCTTGTTCCTTCGATAATTCATGTATTGTGTAACAGTTTCAAAGGCAATTCACACAAATCTCAATTCTTTTAAAGAAAATTTTCTTTGTATTTACTCGTTGAAAGTTTTGCGTATTTTTTCAAGAAGCTAAATATGTTGTTTTTTTTTACATTCAGTATAACTTTGATGACAAATGCAAGTATAGTGTTACGCGATGCAGTATGGTACTGCGTCTGTGTAATCCTAACCTTCAGAAAATATGAGACGATTCCTTCTTGGGTTGCACTTTGAGAAAAATATTTGAGATTTCCAAAATCGTTATGTCATTCTTCATTCTTCGTTATGTATATCATATTCTTCATTCTTCTTTAAACAGCACCCACCGATTTAAATGGTTGCAAGTTCTTAAAAATATTTTATTGTGTGAATTTATTTTTAGTGCTTTAAATTATGAATATGATTAATCACAAATTTTAAATTTTTCACTGACCGATTTTTTCTTTTTTAAACATCTTTTTTTTCTACAAAAAAAAACATAGTTGAATTACTTTGGAGATAGTGGTATGTTTATGTCTAAACTAATATATAAACAGAAGCATGATATTACAAATGTATTTTGTGCTAGAGAAACAATTTTGATATTGTTTATATTTATTTATTTCTATTTATCGTTTTACTCATTGATTATTCACTTTAGATTAACATATAAGTGAAACTTTAGTCTAACAAGTTTATAAACTGTTGCGTCTAAAATGAATAAATTTACTCGTAAACCATTTGCTACTGGTTCCTAACCGAAATAGAGTGCGAAAAAACCATTCCCGAATGTTTATTGTTGAACATGAACGTTGTTTGTTTGTTTGTGTGTTTTAGTTGAAATTCTTGACCATTTATATCAATAAGTATATTGTTCCTTGAGTCACAATATATACGTCTTTCGTAGGTCTAAGAAGGATGTATTTATAGCGATCTAAACTCAAGATATCGTGTACTTATTTTACTATCGGATTTTGTATTATATACCCCTGACTTCTAGTAGTTGTGGAAGGTGCAAAAAAATCGCAGAAAAACACACCACCATTGGATTTGTCATTTTATTGTGCATAAACGCAAGTCAAAAATTTCTTTTTCCAAATGATATTAAGTTTTTACAACTTGAACGTATCACTCCACTGACTGGTATAGTTTTGTCAGCTGGGAGTCGAGTCTGTTGACTGAATACGGCATTGGCAACAACGCGCGTTACTAGAATGCACCGCTGACCGAATATTCAAAACATGGTTTTACTTATCACTGGATGGAGGTTACGCAAGTAGTTTTGAGCGTTTACATTTAATTGTAACGTGATCGTGGTATTCTTCTGAATGCGACAGTATAAATTTTATTTCTTAATAATGTGTCAGGTCGTTTTAGCAGTGTTTTCGAAAACAATAACTCATTACATTTTGTATGTAGATGCTTGAAATTAATAATTGTAGTCACAAATACAACAGTGATCATTCGCCGAATAAGATTTATTTTTGTCGCTCTTAGTAATGAAGTCAACGTTTCGGCGAAATCCGTAAAAATATCTCGCTTTTTGAAACATTTTAGGTTTTAAAAAATTAATCTTCATTCATAAAACCCAATTTTTCACTTGTTTAAATGCAAAACAAAATTATAAATCCAATGGTGGTAACTGTGTTTTTCTGCGATTTTTGTTGTACTCTCCACAGCTATTAGAAGTCAGGGGTCGATAATAAAAAATCCGATAGTAGGTTTGGGTTTGATACCTTATAAAATTCTCAGCATGAAAACTCAAAATAATGAATGTGTACGTTAATTCAGTTTAGTCTGTAAACTGTAATAAACGAGGTGATATCAAGTGTCATTTCTTTGATTTGCTGAAGGACGGGTGTCGTAGCCATGAACGAATGAGAAACGGTTCGGAGCAAAATGAATTTGTTCACACTTTCAAAAAAAAATCGTCCAAGGATTGGAAAGTGTACATTAACACTCTTTGGTTTTACTCTTCATCGAAGCATGGAACTGATTCAATGGAACAATGCCGAATCTACACTGTACAGCTTTCTATTTCTCAAATTTTTAAAAGTTTTTTTTAATGTTTCGAAGTATTAAACTTATTGTACAACTTTATATGTACGGGATCTTCGACAGTGATTGTGGAACAAAGTTTTAGTATTTCGGATACTTTCCATTAAAAAATATTTTAATGGACTCTTCGAATGACTGTTATTGCAATAATTGTGGACGCTCAATCTTGGCGGTTATACGTCTGCTAGGTAAGTTATTAGTTTATTTTCATTTCAGAAACGATTGCGAACAGTTTTTTAACAATAGTTCTATTGTATCATCTCCTCAACAGAAGTGAAAATATTTAATTGCCTTGGCGAGGTTCATTAATGATTTCTGAATGTTACGTAAACATACATTACACGACGATGCTTATAGTAAAAATTAAAAGAAAAAATAAATATTTTTTAGTTTTATTTTGTATTTCCAGGCATAGTTTTGCAAACAGTATCCATATTTAAAATAGGGAGTCCAGTAACCTTTTTATTATAGCTACTTAAAAAGGATATTATTTTAGATGATTTTATGGTCAGGAAAAAATCCTTAATTTTTATTTTTTTCTAATTTTTGTGTGTGTGTGTGTGTGTTGCGTGACATCAAGTCAAAGGATTTTGTCAATCATTTTCTGTAAAATATTTTTCAAGGAGATTCATTAAATGCAAAGAAAATGACGGTTGTTTGTAAATGTGTATTTATAATACTAAGAACGATTCACTCAATGAAAATGTAGTTGTAAAATGTATATTGTTTTTTCGTACTTGGAAATTTTTTAGTAATGAAGTATAAAAACACTTTAAAAACTAATTGTATAGCTCTTTGCATTTCTATATCAGCGAAATGTTAAAGTCTGTGACATTTTAATGAATACAATTTCTCGACATCTATTCGTGATTTACTAATTAACGAATGTTTTTCACTAGTGTGTGTTTTGAATCTCCTCGAAGATTCGTTTTGTTTTTCATTGACGTCACAATCTTCGTTCCCTTGACGATTTCTGAATCGAATGATTGTCGTATCTTTATGATTCTCGTTATCCCGCTTTCGTTTAACTTTAGTTTTATTCTCGTTCGCAAAAAAAACATCTTTGCCAACAGTTACGAGCCGATAAGAGCTGAGCTTGTATCACAGGTCACGGCGAATTAGCGATAACCTCAAATCAATTCCGTACGAAAATATTCGCGGTCTGACTCAGTGTCGGAGATCACAGCTTGTGTGTTTCTTACTGAGTGGACCAAGATAAAGAAGTGCAACTCAGGTGTATTCAGTTTTGAGAATGAGCTGGGTATGTATAATGTTGCACACATCTGCCTTTTCCCTCTTTTTCATGTAAATCGACTTCTGCATTTGGTCGCGTGGGGCCTTGTTCGAAATTCCTTGCCTTATTCGAATGCTATCTCTCCCTGTGTTATCTTAGAAACATTGCAGGAGTCCTCCAACCGATGTTTTTCCCACAGTTAATAGGACTTCGAGGAATGTTTTCCTTCGATGTGAAAACTTACTCGGAGTAGCGGATGCAAAAAATAAAAGCTTGTGCACTCGTTTAACGTTTATTGATTACGGCCCGCAAGTTAATTGATTTTATTTTCGATTATCCTTTTTAAGTTAATTCGCTTTTATTTGAATATTAAGTAAATGAACGTTGTTGAAGACTCAAAATATTGTCTACAACTGAACGACTAAAACGTCCTTAGTGATCCTACTGTATCGACCAAGAAATTTTTCTTAAAAATTGACTCTCAATTGCCAGTATACTTTTCACGATGTGAAAGGAATAAAAAAGAACAGTGCCTTTCGTTAATGCTCGTGCGTGCTAACGCGATGATATTTTAGTGATGTTGCACTTTTGTTGCCAGGCTGTATTATTTGTAGTTGCAACTGCTATTTAATGAGAAGAGCCTGCGCGGTATTTCCAATGCTTTATTAATATTTACATGTATGGCTATGCTCAATGCGAAGGTTCGTTTAAATTCGTAAATGTTCCTTAATGAACTCACGTGGCAAAAATTGAAATAATCAATATCAAATGTATACTACGCGCAGTCTATATATTACGAATCGTATTTGAATAAATAAAAAAAACAGAAAAACTAGGAAAAAGGATAGACTACGAATTTTGGTTCTCTCAATTTTTGACCTTTTGTATTGACTGGGAAAAAATTTTCTTTTCGAATATAGGACGTAAAAATTTTTGAACAATTTGAACTTGCCAACGTTTCGACGTGATTTTCTTTGACAATCTTCGGGGCTCAAAATATACATACAAATAATAATAAAATTGTTTATTATATATTTATAATTGTATGTGTCTTATGTTTTTAGCCCTGAAGGTCAAATAAATCAGGTTGAAACGTGGGCAAATTGAAATTGTTCAAATAATTGTGTGACCTATAGCTGAAACAAGCTTTCCCAGGCAACTAACATTTTGGTTTCCCTTACAATTTTTTTCTATTTTACGTGTGTGGAATGCATTAGTTGTTTTCCGAAGTGTGTATTGAAACTCCTTCCCGCTGTCAGTGAGTGAAGGGAAGTCCTTGCCTCCATGGGGAAGTTGTGTTCGATGGTTGAAATGGGGGGAAGGGGTGAAGAATGTTGAAAGAGGCAAATGACGCTCTTATGTCGTCATCAACCCTTCCTCTAAACCTTAGTCACCACTTACAATTAATAGATAAAGATATGCAAGACACGGACCGTACAATATTTCAGCCGTACAGTATTAATAAATAAAATGAAATAGAGGTGAGTGGTGGAATATTGGTTCAGTTCGGCTTGATAATATATTTCTCTCTGTGGTTCCTAAAGTGTACTCTGTGACCCCAAGGGGCGCCACGAAACATTGACAATGGCACCATGCCTCCACGCATGAGGACAGAGAATGTAGCTCACGTTTAATTTTCAGTTATTGAGAATATTGTTTTAAGATGGAAATTTCCCTCTTTTATGTCAGTCTTCTATTTTGAAGTTAATGTAAACAGAAAAAAATTAAATATTGTACTTTATCACGCTTATACCAATCTCGTCTTCTACTTTATCACGCCATTGCTGTAGTGCTTTCAAAATATCTGGTAACAATATCGAAGCTATTTTCCTGCACGCTTGTATTGTTTTATTCTTCGTGTAGTTATATATGTACTCAACGTACATTAATTATGTAGCCCCATCGGGACCCGGGTTTTTCTCCGGTCCTAGGGGCGGCATCTATTGAAATAATAAATCTCCAATTTCGGGTTATTTAATAGTTGCGATTTATCAACAATTCTTTTCGAATAATCTATAGTTTGATTTTAATACTTACTTGTGGAATTACTTTTTTTGTTTTATTAAATATGTTGGAATTATGTTAATATTATAACACGGACCGAACTAATTTTATTGTTAGTGTGTTGAAATGTTAAAGCCGCCTCTGATTTAGGACCCTTGATCGGAATTGATGGGATGGTCCCTTGCATGCTTCCGGAGAGTAAATTAGTTTATTGTCCTCCACGTGGTCATACGCAGTTTGTAACTGCTTTAC
>NNCF01129279.1:0-64638 GCA_002313205.1 Laupala kohalensis | reverse complement strand
CCCCCATACCAATTGGACCTGAGCTCTCAAAAGATAAAATTGAATTTGATGAATGGCATACTTTGTAAAAGTGTTACCAGATTAATAGTTGTTATTGTTATTAAGAACATAATTATTGTTACTAATAATACCAGATTATTAATTTTTTTATGCATTTTATTTAAAGATAATATTCATAAAATTTGTGTTGTAAAACCATAAAAAGTTTTAAACATAAATGCTCCCCGGTTACCCCCCACCCTTGATTACGGTCTAGATGCGCCACTGCATGGAGCGAAAGGCGTTAGGAGTTGGGTAGTAGGCTATTGTTAGTAGATGGGCTGCTTAGCTGGTTTTACCAACAACTTGGCCCACGTGGAGGGGTTAGTAGGAGTTGTTAGTAATAGTAAGAGTTATGATACTAGGAGGAGGTGGATAGAGGAAGGAGGGTTTGTATTTCAGTAATCCCAGATAAATGAACTGGGACATAAATGTGAAAATTACGAATTTTTTCTTGCCCCACCGGAAATTGAAACCGGGATATTTTGTGGTGAGCTAGAACGCTAGCACCTGAGCCACGGAGGTGCTTTGTGCCGCCTAGTTTATAGCTTAAAATATGCTGTGACGTGCCATGATCGCCTTCTCTAAGTGAATGCTAGCATGGTACCTCCCTATTCCAAGTCACTCTCCTCCGTCTTCTTCAAATCGCCTTCCCGTTGCTCGAAACGACCACCGGAAGTGACACGCGCTGTCATCGCCTCCTTGCCGGAAGCGCCGTCTGTCCGCATCGTTGGTTTGTGGTCCTCCTCCTCCCGTGATCCTTCATCCGTGTCTTTCCCTTTCTGCTTCGTCTCTTGGGGATTCATGGGGGAACAAGTGTTGTTTTGTTTAGGAGCTACAGGTGGAAGGAAGATACTTCATTCCTTCATTCATTCCGCTTGTAGGATGGCACTCCTCTTCTTGCACCAACTCTTATCTTCTTTTACTACAAACATGTGTCAGAGCAATGTGAACGCTGATTTTAATAAGCCTTAAAATAATATTTATTATACTTTTTGGAAACTGAAAGTTTTGCTTTGAAAGTAAATGATGGTCCAGAAATGAGGCCCTATTTCCATCGAAACGTATCCTTGGTTCCGAATCTCCATTTACGTTGATTTCGACTATCTTCGGTATCAGTTCGTGTCGATTTTTTCCGAGAGCAATTTATTTCTGTTTTTGTCGGTTGCTTCGAATGTATCGGTGTCCCTCGTGATCTCCACTAATTTTTCTAAACAATGTTTGCAAAGTTTTTTGACGATAATATCTCACCCTATTTGAGGTAAATCTCAAAGAGGTCTAGAAATGGTCAAGAGCGGCCATAGATAGAAAATGTGATCCAAATATCTTAAAATTGGTTTGCGGTGGTTTCTTGGATCTAAGATTTCAAATATAAAGTCTTTTTGAAAAATGAACAAAACTCAAGATGGCGGTACCAAAATGTCATTTATTTTTCATTTCCACTGAAAGTCTTGTAAATCTTATGTTCTTTTAATAAATATATTTTTATTTCAGTGGAACTCATGTTTATTATATTTTTATTAATATATATTTTATATCGTAGTATTATTAATTACTTTAACACAGAAAATTATTACAGAAATCCATGTTTTGTGACAAAATGTAATAATATTAAATGAAAAAAAAACATTTAAAATGCAAAAATTCTTTATCAGTGCTCTGCCACATTCTGCAATGTTCTCACTTAGTAGGTTTTTCTTTAAAAACAATCCCGGCTAAAATACAAATAGATTCCGATTATCAGATGAAAAATAGAAATTTGCTTCTAAATATTAATATTTTCAAAACGTCGTATCTTTACGTAGTTTAGTGCAAGGTTTTTCTTTCCACATAATTAATCCTGAATCTTTATATTCGTAATCTTAGACCCAAGAAACTCCCGTATACAAAATTTTTACAAATTTGAACCGTATTATCTATTTTAGCCGCCCTTCACCGTTTCCATACTACAGAGCGCTGAAACAGGTCTCTTCGTACGGACTTCTTGTGGGGTATGTTTCCACGGAATCTGAAAGTGGTCCTGTCAAAAGACCAAATAGAAAAGCGACTCCAAACCGATGTCTTTATACCTTATGGATGGGGTTTGTTAAATTATCATTTCCTCGTTGCATTACTTTAATCTTTTTTATGTTAACTTCTCACAGTGTTTTGTATCAAACACTATAGTTTCTATAAAATGCGTTTTCGTTGTATTTTGAAATGTATAGAAGGAATAAATCGGATTAAATTGATTCCTCTTGTATTTACTGCCTGGATCTTCGTCGGTGTCAGATGTACGAGTATAATATATCGTATAATCGTATCGTATAACATATCAAGTCAAAATGTCCCATAGCGGGCCCTAAGATGTGCCCATAGGGTTCACGGAGGGTAGAGCACCCCTCTAGGCCTCAACACCAGTAGGAGGAAATGTGGCCAGCATCTCGCTCCGCACAGTTTGACCCCAGGATAGACCCATTACTTATTTTACAACAAATCTGGGAACCCGTCTGGATGTTGAGGGGTGATGAAATATCCCTCTCCCTTCCGGGAATGGGACTCCGGCCCTCCAGCCAGCATCTCTGAGCTTTACCCTGAGCCTTCCTCTGAATAAATGAATAAAATAATTTTCTAATCAAAAGGTAGATAATAGGTGAGTGACACAACGAACGTACCGAGCTCAGTGCAGAGGTGGCTTATTTGGGTCTAGACCGAGACTCAATGCTCATCGGAAAATAGACGAACTATAGTTTCAGGAGCCTAAAATGTGAAAAAAAAAATTGAATTTTCTCCAAAAAGTGTGAGGTGGGGGAGGGGGAGGATGTCCCACCCCGTCGCGTTCCCTAATCACCGCCAGTTAGGAAGTCTCCTTTCTTCTTCTTTCGTGTTCGCCTGCTGTGAGGTTGTTGCTTCTGCCGCAAAAACACGACGCACGTGTTTGTCCAGGGAGACCCTCTGTGCGATCAATCATCGGAGATGGAGCGGAAAATGGAGCGGCGGATTGGGAACGAATCGAAGCTGACGTGGGGATCATTCAATCAACAGGCATGTCGCATTGACTCTGCATCTCTTCATTTATTCTACAAAGGATCGTCCCATTTACGGATTACTCATGTGGAACATTGAAATGGCGAAGTTTTGACGTATATTCTCATGTTGCGGTTCTCTTAAACGAAAAATATCGCGTTTGAATTTTGCCACTTAGTACATCTTTCTTCTCCTTCTGCGTTTCTGATGTAATTCGACTACAATTAACGGCCATTATATAATCTAATTAAATAAATAATGGAAGACGTATGACCTTTTATGGACTAATATATTTTATTATAACTCGCAACGTTTCGACTGTCGCTTGAAGTCTGTTCGTCCATAAAAGGTCGCAAGTATAAAATGTCGCATTATTTATTTAATTCTGATGTAACAATTGCTCGGATTTTCTTCTATATTTCCTATGAATGAAAAACAGATATCTTTTAGATTTTATTAGTTTTTTGGGAACGAATATTCTTTTGAAACTTCAGTATGCTTATAAGAGTATTTTCCTCTCGTTGTGGTTCTGGACCATTTGTCTCAATGAAGCTGTGTCAGGTCGAAGGTGAGGAGCGATTGTTATTCTCTCGCAGCTACTCGATTTCTTAGCCATTTCTCCTTTATAAGCGGGTTTTCTACACGATTCCGTAACCCTGCATGTATGAGGAAAGTGTTGTACATTCTGAGACCTAGTGATGTACACTCAATGACCCGAAAAAAGATAGAGGGATGGAAAAGTCGATAAATCGACAGCAGTGATCTAGTGGTAGCGTCTTCGCCTGAACGGTGGAGCATTGGTTCGAATCCTGCTTGACCGAACTAGGTGAGGTTTTCAGCTGGAGTTTCCCTTCATCTACTCCAGACAAATGTCGGTTCGGTTCCATCAGTTCCCCGACAACTTAACATATCTCCTTCCCAATGTTCTCATCAATGTTTCAGTTAAACCTCGCCATAACACATGAAAAAAATAAGTGAATAAATTTGTAACCGTTTTGAACTTCAATGAAATCCCTTAAATAGGAACGGTCATGTCGAGTTAACCGCTCTTACGCGGTAACTATCTTTGATATCGCATAGTCTTAGTAGGTAAAGCGCAAATACACTTTCAGATGTGATTTTATTCTTCCGCGAAGATGTCACTAACCCTAGAACATTTTATGTGAAAATGAAGGTGAGGGAATGAGACTGTCGTAATGAGTGCTTATGCTTGAGGTATCTTGACGAACCTTTCATCATGTTGTTTCAAAGTCATTAGAGAGCGCCCTACAAAGGAGAATGAAGACCTCGCTACATTTATGAACCTCTTTGATGGTTAGATACAGTTTTATTTACGTATCGTGGTGAGAAATTTGGCGGTGATATTCTCACAGTTGAGAGTGCAAATTAACCAATGTATTATGTAATTGGTGGTTAGCATCCTAGAAGTGTTTGGGCGTGTGTAGAGAGTTCATCAAATCATTTCGTGTAAGTTACGGAGATACTTCGTTAGTTAATGGATTGGATATGTTGTATTTCCATCGGACGAATCCTCAAGGAATGTGCCGTTTTCCACTTTTTCATTAGGGTCGTGATAATTTGAATACACTCTGAGAGAAATGAATTGAGAATCTTGACCAAGAAATCTGTGCAAAGTTCGAACAAAATGTAATCATTATTAAAAACTACCCAGCTTTCATAGGAAATATTCCCCAGATAACTGGTAAAATCGACAGCCGTGTTGAGGAAGGTGATTGAAAAACAATTCCGCAATGAGACTCAATCCATGGATCTTGTGGTCCAGTACAGGAATCACCAGGATAAAAGAGCTAATTTATAAGTACTATATAGCATCCTGCCCCGGTTTTTTTTCCAGTTTTCCTTCGGGTAGTGGCGGATTTTCCATGGACAGTAATGATATTAATCTCAAATTTTTACTGCACAAAATATACACAGTTCGTTTTCGAATAATAAATGGATAACAATATGTGTTTATTAAATAATTTATATTATAAATATTAATTTCGCCACTGCCCTTATATTGATGGAATGGCCCCTTGCTTGTTTCCGGAGAGTAACTTAGTTTAATTATCCCCTACGTGGTCATACGCAGTTCGCAACTGCTTTTTTGTCAATAGAGTGTATTTATTTTTATTTATGAGTTAGAAACGTCCTATTCTACTTCCAATAGCACTGCGTCTCTTTCAGTTTGACCCTGGCTTCGTAAATCGCATACACCCGTTCTCTTCCATCCAAAGTTCGAAACTAAACATTATTGAAATTCTACGTGAAATTCATAACTTTCTCGTAATGTACGGCTGGACTCTGTAACTTATTTCATAGATTGCTATAAATTTGAATTAGAAAACGTGATAGAATCTCATGTGTATGACAAAAATTCAACTGGAACTGTATTCACCAAGCATTTTTCATATATATTTGGTAAATTTTTCTCCTCACTCCAGTGGCTTATCACTTCCTGGGTAGGTTTACCAATAAATTTCTCTCAATTTACGTGCAACTGACCCCTCATTACGCACTCAACTAGGAAGATGTCAAAGCAAGATTGTCAGCTTTATCTGGAATAGAAAAACATTGTCACCGAAACGCACTCAGTTCCCCATATATCGACGTTTTCTTCACTTACAAAAATGCTCCATGCAAACACTCGATATTCCTCAAGCAAATACATGGATCTCTCTTCAGGTCAAAGAAAAAAGTATTGAAGCTCATTGAATTAACTACTCAAACTCATTAACATTTCTCTTGTATTTACGTTTACGAAACTGAAATTTGTTAAGTCTGAATTGATAACATGACATCTTTGTTTGATAAGAAACTCTCTTAATCAGCTAATCAGTACTAGGAGTAAGGAAAATATGAACCATCCCAGAGTTTCAAATGTTGGGATAGTACAGGTCAGTATCCTTCCTTTGCCGTACTATGCCACCAGGATACAGTGGAAAGACAATACTGAGGAGCATGAACAGACAGTCAAGACGTGACTACTGTAACAAGCGACAAAAATGGTTACTATCAATTAATAAAACTCTATTGTAGTAATGCGTCGTAATATATAAAATAGTTCATTTGTGAAGGATCCATTATTTCCAGGAAGTGCATGCGACTTTCATAATTATATTAAGGCATACGATAAATAAATTAATAATAATAGGCAGTATTTACTATGATCTCTGGGTGCTTTTTACCAAGATTTCATGTAGTTCCAATTTCGCTCAAATGCCTTGGTCAAGATTCTAATTTCCTTTCTTATTTCATTCGAAGTAATTTATCTTAGTGTATGTGGGTGATTCTACAGAAATGGGGAAATTTGCAAGAGACAAAGGAGTGAGGTCCGTAAACAGCACTTCGCGTTTTCAACAGATCTAACGTGTGTACACAAAACAACTTGGGTTATTGAGCAATGAAGCAGGTTACATTGGTTTTGGCGGGAACCTACAGGGGTTGCCACCATATCAATCACTCATGCAATACCATATTTACCTTGACAGGCGTGAATTTCAAAACATGACGAAGGAGTGGAACATGAAGTGAGGACAGTAGTAAATAAAACATGTGTGTCGTGCACATTGAATCTGATGATGTTAAATGACCTCATTCATTTGCATCAACATGCTGTGCTAGCAAAAAATTTAAAAAATCCGAACTTAACTGGATAGGGTGTTTTGGACATATATTTCCCATTTTCTATAGAATAACCCAAATGCGTGTTTTAAAAAGATGTAGTAATTATTTTCTCGTATGTCTTGAATTTCATGGCGCAGATACTTGTAATTCCCCTGGGTCGGTGCTCACAATGTAAAAGAGGTTGAGAATCCCAGGACGAAAAACGATCGCATGATTTACAGATGAGTTGGACGGAGTGGGGGGTGGGGGCTGTCTCTTATACACATCTNGGGGAGGGGGGAAGTGTTGTAGACGGATGCGGGGGCGGGCGACTACTGCGTCGCGAAGGACGCTGCTCTAATTCGCTTGTCGCGTGAGCTGCAAAGGACCCGCAAAGGAAGACTCGCACTGAAACAAGAACCATTCACCATCAGCAGCATCAAATGGCGGCTCGGGACAGGGGCGGATCCGGCAAGTGATCTTGGGTGGGGGGATGAAACTATGTCAACTTTGCTCCCCCCCCTCACCATCCGATAGCTTCGCCCGTTTTATTAATTGTGGAAATAAAATACATTTATGGCAGTGGAAGTATTTATTTTGTTTTGGTCTTATACTTGCATCTGCATGGTTCTTTTGAAATGCACTTCTGCATACAATAACATTGCACTGCATGTAAAAAAAATGTTAGCAGATGGTGTTTTCAATACGAGGGACAGCACATAATTGATTAAAAGTGAAAAAACTTATCATACTTTTGAAGATAACTTAGAGGAAATTCATAAGATAAAAGAAGTTTTGAAAGGAAATTGTAAAAATTAACAAAATTGAAAAGCAGCGAAGAAATGAAAAAAGGAGTGAAACCGAACATGGTGAGTGAAATCTACCAAGATGGAACCAGGACATCAAAAATAAGAACTGTGTAAATATAAATAAATAAATAAATAAAAACTGTGCATATAAAAATCCATTACCATACGGGAAATGCAATGGAAAGGATAAGTAGTGACAAGTAATGTAAATCCCGATGATGTTAACTAGGAACAGTGTTCTGGATATTGTGAATCAAATGAAAAATATATTTAACGAGTTGAACGCGCTCCTTTATGTACGATAATAATGATACGCTTTTCTTCAACTGAGATTCGTTCACTATGATTCATCTTGAGTCATTATGTCAATTTATTGTATAGAACGACTGTCGGTGACAAGTGATGACTGTAAATTACTCCTGCAACGTCGTGATGTTAGCGTTCAATCATTTGCTGACGGCAATGAGTCAGCACTTCCTTGTTTATAAGCACGACCTTATTTATAGTTACAAAACTACCGTTTATTTTGGATTACGCATTTTATACAAGATTGAATTACAAAACTCCGAATAGTTCGTTCACAAACATTAAAATGACCGAGTGAATAATTTTTACCAATATTGGGTTTATTTAAATGTTCCCCGAATTAAATGGGAATTAAAACAGAAGTGGGAAAGATTTATGAGAAGCATAAGAAATAAATTTATTGAAATGAAAGCGATGAATTGTTGTAGTCTTTTCTTCTCTTCAAATTTTGAGTAGGTTTTGGTGCCAATGACTCTAATGACTTTGACGTTGGCGAGTCCTAAAGCCCCAAGAAGAGGGAAAAAAATTGTTGGTGCCTTCCAATGGCTGTCTCGTTTTTAGTAATGGAAGGTCACATAAGAAGGGGAAAAACAAATCTGAAGTCGTTTATCTTGCGGTTCCTGGTAGTCTTCTGGTATAACCGGTGCAACACAACTTCCGCTCTTGTTGCCGAGCCGAAAGTGAGGGTGCGGGAGAGAAAGAGGATGAAAATAAACGTTGTTCTGAAAACATTTGTCATTGAAAGCGAAAGGTATGTTAAAGGCACAGCTTCCATATTTCGGCACCGACCACCGAAGAACGTCGAAAGGCAGCGTGCATCGAAGAGGCAGTGAAGCCGTTTCCGTGGAAAGTGCAGCCATACCATACCATTGGCAGAACCAGCCATAGTTTGCAGAACGGCTAGTAGCCGACAGGCGAAGCAGGAGTCGTGTCGCGCGGCTTATATCGTTGTGATTTACCTCCCCCGCCTTGCCTCTGCCCTGTATCCCCACTTGAGTTGTTAGACGTTATGGATTTTTTGTCCCCC
Organism: Laupala kohalensis; assembly: GCA_002313205.1. NCBI lineage: Eukaryota > Metazoa > Arthropoda > Insecta > Orthoptera > Trigonidiidae > Laupala > Laupala kohalensis. Next base: position 55,845 of record NNCF01129279.1, on the reverse strand, counting down.
TGTGACGTGTGTTTTGCCTGCAACAAGTGGTTGCAGAGCGGTTGTATTGAGGAATCGAAGCAAGCTGTGAGCGTGAATGGAGGAAAAGAGGGCTTCTACGCTTCTTCCTCAACAGACCGTTCGTCCTCTAGCTCGCTTTGACACACCACCGCCAGCGATAAACAGTGGGCACATACATCAACTAATCAATATAAAACATTGCTTTTTGGCTTTCATGACATAACATTGTTCTTAGTATACTCCACGTCATGTATATTTACCGAAAATTGTGCAATATGGCTACCTAACACAAATTGCCAACATCTGCGAATTTAAGTAATATCCGAATAAATATTAATAGTAGTCACAAAAGCGAATGTAAAGAAATATATGTTAATAACACAACCAGCTAAGACACGCGGGAATACTCGTTCTACTCCATGCGGAAGGGTCAATCCACACTAAGTGATCCAGGACATGTCGCCGCACCCTCCCAGAAAAATTTCATCCTTTGCGTATTGTTTCTAGTATTGTATTCTATTTGTTTCTATTCTATTGGAGAGTTGAAAAACATACTTCAAAAAAATTTACCATGTCTGGTTTTAAATGGCGGCCATTTTCGTTCTTTCGTTTTTTGTCTTTATAAGCGTTTACGTAAGCTTTAATATCTCAAGATTGGTTTGGTCTAGCGCCTTACAATTACTGACATTGTGTTTAGCACATTCCGTGCTACAGTTCCAACATTTATTTTATTTCTGTAGCTACCTGCGTCTAATGGATTGTGCGTTTGAAAATGTATAAATTTGTGTTTTCGAAGGCAATTTTCTGAAGGAAAGGATAAAGTCTCAGACTTAAATCTTTTGCACATACACACGCGTGTACATATATAATGTGTATAGAATTTCATCCTTGAGCCATATCTCCTTTCCAGGTTATGACCTTCCAAAAATATTTTTTTTAGAACAGGAACAGCACACCGCCACAAGAGCGGGTGCATTGAATTGAGGGCCGAAGTTGGTGATGGATTTCAGTTTTGAGAAATCCGAGTGTCCTGCCAACATAACGCAAGATACAAATATTATCACTCTTATGGACGATTGTGAAGTACATTGAGCACAAGCTCTGTACCGACATTAAGCCAGTTACAGTGACAATAAATAATAAATAATTTATTGCTAAGAGAGCTCGTACAAACTGCCTATGACCACGTTGAGGACAACAAAGTAATTTACTGCGGCTAATATACAATAAACACAGTGTGTTTCCGTTCATGAATTTCTTTTTTAAGTTTAATTTCTCGAAGCAAAGAAACAAGGCTTCGAGTATTCGCTTTTCACTATTTAACAGGGATAAGTGGATTGACTGATAATGATTGTAAGTAAAACCTAATGAACGTTGACGAAACTGGGATAAGCAATGGTTGACAAAGCACAATATGAATTCTATTCATTTGTATATTACTCGGAAGTCTCTAATGTTTTTATTGATACAAAACACAAGGAAATCAATGGCGACTGTGTATAAATAACACAATTTAAAGTATAGTTCATTACGTTTATTAATTGCATAGATTAACGCTGATGAACAAATGTATGAGCGAAGTATGAACGGATTAACCAAGTCCGACCATGTTGGAATTACTTACGAGACACGCAAATTTAAACAAGTATTTGCAGAAAATTAAGATTAAGGATGAGCCAACACGTGTGTGTTTGAGTGGGATATAAATAATGAGGAAAGAAGATGGCAGACTGGACGAATGATAATAACTGTGAAATTTAATGAGGGATTGGACTAGTTCTTAAAGGGACGACTAGAATATGACATCTTACAAGAATATATGGAACAGGTGATGTGTATCAGACGGGAGTTCAGAGCGGAGAGGACATGGAGACATGACGATACAGGGACCGCGAGGACAAGAGAGGACCAAAAGACAACAGATACACACGATAATTAAACTCCGTTCAACAATGAGGAAAACAGAAAAAGAAATTAATTTATTCTGAAAAATATTAAACCCTGGTAGTAAGTAGCCTTGTGCTAAGGAAGAGGGTAGACAGTGGACTATAAATGTTAATACATAAGTAAGTATGAATGGATTGAGTCCACTATTTAAAATCAATTTATTGTATTCTATTTTAAAAAGGTGTTATTTATATATAGTAACAAAATATTGGATGAAGTCGTAATTCCATGGATGATCGTTTGTCTTTGTGGTGAGCCAGTATATGCGCTGATGCAGGTGGCAGGTGGCTGGTGGCGAGGTCACGGCACGGCACAAGAGGAGATCGCCTGACGCCACGCGGTACTGCGACTCGGAGCTTCAGCAGGCGACTTGCGGTTATATTGATGCACTATTTAACACTCTATGCTGCACCGCCCTGGCACTATAGAGGCGTCGCCCGTCCCTAGCGAGTGTTAAATTAAAGAGAAACAGAGCGTGAGGTCCTTGTTTTGCGAAAGCAACATATTCGAGAAGATTGACTGCCAGTCACAGACATAATTATTTTTTAAAATGTTGATGCACAACGATTCATTGGAGATTATTTCTGTCGGCATGGCTAAATGGCAGTTTAAGAGTCCGGGACTTTAATAGTCAAGTCATTAGTTTAAAAATGTTTCCCCGTGTTCACATTCTGCTGGGTGGGTTGAGAAAGGATAGTGATGTTTCCCTGTTGGATCGTTTTGACGGTGCCATTTTTTACAAAAGTGTTAATTTTTTTTAAATGTTGGAGTAAGTAGAATCCGCTTCAGGACACCTAAGAGTATGTTAATCCGAAAGTCAGACTCAAATTACGTGATGAATTCTAAGGCAGACGCTCCGAAGACGGAGATGATTTCCAAGTGGGGTAAATACACGAAGTGTTCGGCACTGGGTTTTAAAGCCAAGTACGAGTGTAAGCCGCGCAACATAACTCCCGCTCTGGCTGCTGAACCGAATGTGACAGCGCGGGGGTGAAAGAGGTGGAAAATAGACGCTTTTCTGAAAACATTAGACATTCAAAGCTAACCACCGAAGTACGCTGAAGGGCAGTGTATGTCGAAGGGGCGAATGAAGCCGTTTTCGTGGAGAGTGTCACCATCCCACCACATTAGCAGACCTCGTCATAGCCTGGGAGAGAGCGTGAGTTATGATACAGCAAGACTTCAGAGTACTTTTTCGCGTCGGTTGTGATGTTGATGCAATATTTAGTGCCTTCTTAATCAGAAAAGATGAAGAATATGCAGTTAAGGACGAATGAAGAGAGTTCGTTGCATCAGCAGGTTGTTCATGCGTATGAGTCACAGGAATTCAATGTGTTGCCGCTTAGGGAGGTTAGATTAAATTTTGATTTTTCATGGAAGGATTACTATCATGATATTCCTTTTTTATCTTCGTAGTTAGTGTTTTTCCCATGAGTTGTGGCTTTCAATGATGTCTTTGTGTTTATTAAGGTATGAGAAGTTGTCTACTACCAGAACGCAAAATACCACACATTTTCACAGAATTATTACCAATGACCTTTCTTTGCTACCGTTTTGGATTCTGAACTCTAATATCGACTACTGGATCATTCCATTTTCGTTTCTGTCGACTACTGATGCAAAAAGTTAGGTTGGAAAAATTAGTATTTTTAGTAGTAGCTTGATAATTTTAAGCTTAACAAAATTACTAGGGAAAGAGAAGAACCGGAGAAGAAGGAAAATAAGCGAAACTGTGAGCTCAAGTTTTATCGATTAATAGAAATAACAAGAAAATTGGTAATAATTTGAGCTTTTTTCAATATGTCAAACAATAGAACACTTACCCTTTATGAAACAAATGACTTGAGTTGGCTCACTTTGTTAAACGTATACGAAACCATCTTCGACACGCTATCGAACTGGCCAACTGCAACCTACCCAGCTGAGTGGAAATGTTGGAAATATTTCTGATCAAATCACTAAGCTAATTTGGTCTTGGGCTCTTAGGCTATACGTACATCGCTGAATGGCTAATTGGTCTGAGTCCTAGATAACTTACTATTACGATGTCTGTAAGAAAGGGGAGATAATGTGATACAACGTTGACTGAAGGATAATTCAGAGAGAATGTTGGTGGAATACTATTTTTTTTTCAATAGGAGTCTGCGCGGAATGAGCGCTGGATTGCTGACCGGGGTTCGAATCCGCGCGAGATCATGGGATTTTTCTTGTCTTAACGTCCTTAAGGTCACTTAAGGAAACATGTTTTGTTAATTTAGAACATAGGGAATGTGGGAAAGTTAAAAGAGTATGTAGAATGATATAATGGTAAAGGAAGAGAACTCAAAGTGGAAGAGATAATGAACAAAGGCGAAGCCAGGGTGGGGATACTTGCCCCCCCCCCCCTCAATACACACAAAAATAATGAAATTAAAAAAGAAAGTGTAGAAAAAAAGACATGATCCCATTGAAAATTTCTGGGGCATTTATCGTACATCTTGTCAACAAATTCAAATATAAATCCAATATTGTATATTCGTGATGTTTCATTAACATGTGTGGCGATACAGTATATTGTCAAATTCCCGCCTGCACACCACACCGTTTGGGAGATATCCAGTGAGCTCCATGAATCCTAAAAACTTTGTTAGGGATTTTTATCACGCTACTGTACACTTATTGCTGAGACAATAAGACATATTTGATTGGTCCCCTATTAGATGAAGGTACTCCCCCAAAATTCTAGTTAGGCCATTGGTAATTCATAGAACTGTTCAAATGGGTTAAGAATTGATATAAAATAGCAAAGGTAATTTCCAATTTGTTGAATGCTGCAAATATATAAACTCCTTAAATTGTGATTCTTTAATTTCTGGCTTTTAACTGGAGTATCGGTTAATATTGGTGAATCAACTTTCCTTGCTCGGCGGTATCAAGTCACACCACTTGCTCAAGTTCTAGAGGAATCTGTTACCACAACTGAATGTAACCCGAATATTTACATTGAAAGAAAAATGAAACACTAATTTGAATTTATCTCGTGTGAGGAACCTGGACACATCGATTTCGGTATTGATCACGGTAGAATAAAGGTGAAACGAGCTCGTGTGTCTACGTATGTATCATGAGTCTTCAATTTCAGTAGCTTTGATTACCGTGGTTCGAAGAGTTAAAAATATTTAAATTTCATTTAACTGATAGTTCTTCAGCTCATGTTTCAACCCAATTGGTTTGGGTCTTTGTTAGGAGACGAATATTAAGCATAGCAACAACATAATATGAACATAATTATTGTTTTGTTAATTTCATATCCTGTTATTATCTTGAACATTTAATTACAAACCTAACTTATTTTCTTGAACAGTGTTTTAATGATTCTTTTTTGTTGTGCAGGTGAGTTGCAGTATAACATCTCAATACAATAACCTACATGCACGTGAGTTAAGTTTTATAATATTTATATGGTCGCCGAATTGTATGATTTATTATTTGAACTCATCAAGCTTCGTATGAAAGAAGTTAAGATGTTCCCTACGTAGGTTTCATCAATATTACTGATAAATACTATGTAAGAATACTTCAGCACATCTTACCTTCAATTGCAATAATTCCATTATATAAACGATTGTTGTTGTTCGAGCTATTGGTACATCCCCTAAAATTTCATACTTACTTTCAGAACATGCGGATTAGATTCTTAAATGAGATTTTTTTATTTTCATTATTCCTTTCTAAACTACCAACGCGGTGCCAGTAGGTGACTGTCAGTCATAAGCCTTGGAGCTGCCGGGAGAGTGCTAATGAAAGGTAGATTTGTTCGTATAATATCTAGAAGGATAGCTGCCAACAGAAACTGTTTGGAATAGTCTTCGCCAAATATATAAAAATTGTATTAAATTAGTCGACCTATTCCTATCGGGTCTTGAAGATATTTTCCTATTCGGAGCTGATCCTGTTGCTAATTGTAGCAACCTCTTCCAGTTGCTAGTAAGAGAAATCTTATGTCCTAGTTCATACCATGGTAAAATTATCTACTTGTTTTACATAACAATTATAATGATAATTTATGCCTTTAATAATACAATTTTTATAAAGGTTTTAAAGGAGGTATTAAAAACCACCAACATCAAGTGTAACAGTGGTTGTGTTGAAAATAATAATAACAAAAGTTTGCAGAATGATTATCAGTCCATACAGTCTTACTTTTTAAAAGTACAAATGAACTGAGCGACCACTGCAACGCACGCTTGTCAACTACGATAGAATTGTCACTGAACACTGACACTCCTTTCAGTTATGGACATAGTTTGGGTAATTGGGTAGTATTAATAATAATACCTTAAAATGCTAACAAGAAAGTTTGAGTCATTCAAATCATTGAGTCAATTTTTGATTTTTCTTACAAAAATAATTTAGTGACGGATTATTTTTCTCGTCTTAAGTATACGAATAAAGCAAAATTTGAATATAGATATATTTTTATTATTTATTTCAACCAATACATAATCAAATACGGAATTATATATTACTTTTTTCTACAATACATTTCTGTACTGAATCCTTAGCAAAGAAGGGGCATCATTCTAATGTCTGAACTCGTGAACTAGAGAGTTTTTGCACAACGTATACGCCTTTATGACACTAACCACGTAACGTACATGGAAAGAACTAATATAATCGATTCATTTTTCATAGCGTACTTTCGCCTCAAATCATACTAAAAATGTAAACACAAACAAATTACTTTCATTTAAGAGTGCACAAATAAACTGTGATGCGAGTACACAAGAACGTGCTCATCCTGGCCCGGGTTTTTCTCCGGTTTTCCTCCGGGTAGGGTCGGATTTTCCTTGGGCGGGAATGTCATTAATACCTTTTTTAATCAATCTCGAATGTTTACTCCACACATATCTACAATTTATTTTGAATAATAAATGGATTACTGTACGCATTTATAAAATAATTTCTTTTATAAATATTAAATTCGCCACTGCCCATGGACCCTTGATTGGAATTGATGGGATGGTCCCATGCTTGCTTCCGATGAGTAAAATAGTTTATAGTCCTCCACGTGGTCATACGCAGTTTGTAATATGACAATAAAGTTTATTTTATGGCATACCCGTTCAGATGTCAACATCACCTCAAATCCAGACCAGAATCCGCCATGATCTCTCACAGTAGCGTACCACTATCATCATACGCAAAGAGGGGCGTTGTAACGTACTACGCTAGGAGCGTTAGTGTACCACTAACTTGTGAGCATGCGCAGAAGTAACTTACATGTGGATAGCGTATACGATAGCTTGCAGGTACGCTATGCAGAAACTCCCTATTGAGTGACCCAGTCCCGTTGCATTGCGTGTTCCACTGTGTCAGGAAACCGTTTCCTCCTCTCGCCGGAAGCAATTGCCGGATGAATCAACTGCGAACGGAAAATGTGGAGATTTAACACAATTGAGGCTATTGAGGCTGCGCAATCGCCTCTCAGATCTGCAGTAACGTTTATTCGTCATTGTGATCAACACAAATCATGCATGACGTATAATTGTCGGACAGGATTGAAAAAGATTGCACTGTTTCGTTGTATTGTTTTCTTACTATAATGTGTTATGTGAATATAAGTATTAAGTTAGTATTTAGATTCTCATAGATTAATTAAAAGAATAACGATTCCACCAAAAACACCTTCGCGCTAGCATTACATTATTTTTCCACAATTTTTTTATACTTTAGCTTAGAAAAGAATTAGGGCAATACTCGAATGGTACGTTCAAAATCTTACGAATTTACTTGTATTCAAATAATTTAATATTTTCTCAAAAAATCAGTATTCTGCCTGCAGTTTTGTTCCATATTTCTTCGCCAGTTTCTTTCCTGGTAATATTTAAAATAAAAATTGTTCAGTTAATACCGAAGAGAAATATTCTTTTACTCTTATTTTATCTTGCATCAGTATGTGATAGTGTCCAAAATACAACCAGTAATCGACATGCGTGTTTGGAACTCAAACCGGTGACAAAAATTTACTTTACTCGTAGTTAATTCTGTTGATTTCTTCATAAATGAATTCTTCAGAATGTTAGAGAAACATCTTACATATCGTGTAAAATGGGAATATGCAAAATAGTATATCACGATAAAATATGAAACAAACTAGGAGATTTTGTTCTTCAAAATCTACAGTGACTGGATTTGGGAACTGAAATCTAGTATGCAGGGAATAGCTTCCAAACATCAGTTGCATGAATATTTCTTTTATTGCCTTAAATCCCTTGTGGTCCTCTGAAAACATACGAAGGATTCCACTCGAGCATAATTGACACCCTCTCATACCTTAATAACTTCAGAAATCCAACAACAAAAGCTCAAATTCATGAGAAAAGGACCCTACTTATGAACATGAAAAAAATATAATTATTGATTAATAATAGTATTTAGTTGGGAAATCAAAGTTCATCTAACCTCTCTTTTCGGCAATACCCTGTATTATCGACACTGAGACGAATGACCAAACGACCTCTCTTATTGCGTCATTCCGACCATAAACTGATTTCTGATTAGAAGGGGCTGAATATTAGGCCAAAATTACAAAAGGCAGTAGTTGGGGGGCTCGTCAACGAGTTTTCAACTCGATGAAGGACCTCATCTTCCAAGTCAAACGTGTGGTGACTATTTTCCGCACGTAAAAGGCATGAAAGTTGGAGCTACGTCAGATAATTAGTGAATCGCATGATTATGAACTTTGCCCTCTGTCAATTTGTTTTTCACCATGCATATTTGAATTGTTTCGTTTTTCGAATTTATTTTTCTAGGTTCACTTGGGGTAATGCAGAACTTGATTGAAATAATCTTGCCCCATCTTGGGCCATATGGGAAACAGCAATAAAATGCTTATGAGTGTATTGGTCCATACTAGTACTCCTCGTGATTAAGTCTGCTCTCTGTATGCGCTACAATATACAGGATTTTGTAATGTCCCATTTATCGGTCGATTCATCGTCAAAGTTATCATATCTCGTAAAGTCATAAAGATACTATCTATTTGTTGATATGGTGGTTCAATGCATTTACTAAGAAATTCTACACACAGAAAAAATGGATCAGATACAAAAAGTCCGTAAGAAGTTAGATCTTCATGTTTTATTATTTTTATTTTTTATTATTTTGAGACGCTGTAGAAGCTCATGCATTCAAGATTAGCCAATAAGGCTTGAAAATCGTTGATGTATATGCTCTCCCGTTTCATTACATATTTAGAATATAGTTGTTCGCGTTTGGCCCAAAAGCCCTAGTAGTCACAACATACTTGAAGACTACATAACCCAAACTCTGTGCTTTAGTTTTGCCTGAGATTGGGCGTTTGTTTCTCGTGGTGCGTCTTCGNCACATCTAGATGTGTATAAGAGACAGGTGTGTGTGTGGTGGTGGGGGGGGGGGTTGCAGGACGCGCTGATTAGAGTCAAGTGACGCTGATGAGGTCGACACAGCCAGAGACAGACTACAACGACATGACGGAGGCCTACCAGTCACAATCGCTTCACTTCTGCACACGATAAATGAATGTGGAATGTCCTCTGCTGGCATCGGATGGTTCCCACGTACTCAAAGACATGTTACTTTGCATCGAGAAAAAAAAACATGAACGAAAACGCACCGTGGTTATTACTTTATTGTGTACTAGCTGATTACCCAGCGTTGCCCGGAATTTTTTTTTTTTTTTTTTTTTTGACTTATCTTCTTTTACTAAGGAAAAAATAAAATCCACCTATATTGTGAGATCAAAATACTTTTACTTTCTGGTTTTTAAAATCATGTACCGAATCCTAATGGTTCAAATTCATTATAATACAAGTTTATTACAAAACTAGATTGTATACTCTGCACCATCTCCCCGGAGCCACACCGGTCGAATGAGGCATGACCCGGCTGCACCATTTCATTAAAATTCTTGTAAACTCTAAACTATTCGTTGAAATTTTACGATTTAAAGACGTTTTTTATCTTTGTTAAATGCACAAAACAAATAATCCATTAAATTTGATTATGATTGATTTTTTCCTTCATAAATTACTCTCTTAAATTGAAGTATTTTAATACTTCTATTTTTAATAACGTTTTATCGATAACTTAGGTTAACCTTTGTAGATAGACATATGCTGTCATGGACTTTTTTGTAGAACTCTTTGAGACAAACAATATTGCTAATCTTAGTTGTCACCTATCACTAACCGTTTAGACAGCGTAAGTGAATGTAATCTTTTTCGATTTTATCGACATTTATCGTCAAAAACCATTTCTATCTTTCTTATTGCACATTTTTAAAATAAAAGTTAACCTATGTTCATCCTGGACATCTAAATTATCTCCTTGCTAAATTTCATTACGATCGGTTCAGTGGTTGCTCGTGATCAGGTAGCAAACAGACACACACACTTTCGCGTTACGCATTTAAATATTAGTATGGATTATTCACAGTAAATTACTTTATTGCCCTCATCGTGGCCATAGGTAGTTTGTAACAGCTCTCTTGACAATAACTTATTTATTGTCAGTCTAACTCACATGATGTTGGTACAGAGCTTGTGCTCAATGTAGCCAACGCTTTTACTTCGCAATCGTCCATAAGAGTAATGATATTTGTACCTCGCGTTATGTTGACAGGACATTCGAATTCCTCAAATCTTAAATCCATCGCCAACCTCGGACACCAATTCAATTCACGTGCTCTTGTGACGCTATTCTGTTCCTTCTGCTTCTCCTGAGCGTGTGGAACGAATATTACCTTGTGCCTTAGTTTGTTGTGTTATCACATTGTATTCCTTTATAGCAAATTGTCGCTTTTGTGATTTCCTTTATAATATTTATTGGGATATTACCTAAATTCGTAGAGGTTGGCAGTTTGTGCTAGGTAGCCATATTGCATAATTTTCGGCAAAGTTACATACTTTGAATACACGTAAATAAATATATTACAACTTACGACCATTTTATGGACGATTATGATAATTTTTTGCTTTACTGCAACACAACGTTTCGGCTCGAGAATGAAGTCGTCGTCAGATGTAAACAAATTGTAACAGGAAACATTAAAATAGCAACAGAACAATGATATGAAAACTTATGATTAACTCAAAATATATAAACGTAGGCTTCCGCGGCCGAAGTCAGTAAGAACTTGTTTGTCCGGGACAAACCGCGTCTTAGTAGAAAAAACTACCAACGTTTCGGCCATCATACTGTGACCTTCTTCAGGGCAATGTCCGAGCCGTACAGACCTAAGTCGCTGTCGTACTCTGCCAAGCATGATGGCCGAAACGTTGGTAGTTTTATCTACTAAGACATGGTTTGTCCCGGACAAACAAGTTCTTATTAACTCAAAATATGTTTACAAAAAAGTAGAAATCACACAAACATGTTACATAACTGTAAATTGATATGTATTGTACGCTTTTAGTATGGAAAATGTTTGATCTCTGTATTTCTCTTTTGGAAAACTTATGATGGCATGTAGAATACGCCCCAATAACAGCAACGAAGTTTTTATAATGTTAATGATAAAATGACGAAACTGGTGTGTCATCCGATATAAGCTAGAACTAAATATAAGATTCGCCGTAGCTTAAATTCTTTCGCAGATTTGCTCGCAGAAAATATTGCGTCAGTGGTTGCTCCGGTGGCAAAAATACGGGGAGAGAGATGAAGCATATCAGTCCCTCACTTAAAACANTATATATATATATATATATATATATATATATATATATATATATAAATATAGTAAAAAAAGCCGTTACAAACTGCGTATGACCACGTGGAGGATAGTAAACTAATTTTCTCCGGAAGCAAGCAAGGAACCATCCCATCAAAACCGATCAGAGATGAATTAGCTTTAACACACTCTTGAGTTTCTCTCAGAGTTCACCCCAAGCAAGCCCCAAAGAAGGAAAAATGTCACTTATGTCCCGGCGTGCACCTTCAATATGTACTTTCGCGTTGAATTCCTAAGTCCCCTCTGTTTATTATCAATCGCTACATGGATAGTAGTTAAGGTACCAGGTTTCTACGAAGTGATAAAATAAGGAAAACAAACAACTTATAAATATTTTTTGTTAAAAATCAAATTAAATGAAGGAAAATTTTATCTACTTAATATTTATTTATATTTACTGATAGAAAACAAAGAAAGTGGTTTTAGTGCGCTACAGAATCATCGGTCAATTATTCAAAGAAGAATACAGTATTACTGGTACGACATGATACCCTAGTACAGCACAGAAATGACTTTATGGCCTTGGAAACTATGTGACTCGATTTTGGAATGATGAATACCCCAATTTTCTGCGTTTTAAGGTCGACACAAATTTCGCATTAACTCATTTTGTTTCTTGTAGGACAACGATAAAAATGTTAACTCTGAAAATTGGGATATTCTCATGTGTATTTGCGNTCATTTTGTTTCTTGTAGGACAACGATAAAAATGTTAACTCTGAAAATTGGGATATTCTCATGTGTATTTGCGTGTTTATACCACCCCTGAGTCACAATTGAATTACACTGACAGAAAGTGCATAATGTTTGAGAATTCTCTTGTATGTATCAATTTTTGAGTCGCAGACAGTAAGGATGCTGCTCCAAATCAGAAAGCGATTTATACGACTTTCTTCAATGAGCCATTGTGACATTTTGGGTGTCATTGGCACGTATCCTAATATTGGTGCATACTAATCTCTGCTTGTGAAAGTTTGGAGAGACTTTTCTACCATTTGAGAGTTTACCGCGAAAATAGATTCATTTCTCGTGACCAATCTTTCCTGACGAGATGGACAAATTTTTAATTCTTATATTTTTTCGAAACTGTTCAGAAATAATCGTAGACAGAAAACTTAAATCAGTCTCTGTAACATATTTCTAAAAGATGTGGTTATCCCTTTTTCTCCCGACTTATTAATTGACCAAAAAAAATGAGGTACCATTACAAATGTACCTGTGGACATAGATATGTACCATATTACATTTTGCTATGCACTCTCATTTATAATTTGTTTTAAAATAAAAATTGTATTGGAATTGTGGATTATCCATTATTTGTCTCACAGGTGGCATTACTCATGACTCCATCTTCGATGGAATCCGAGGTATTTGTGTTTAAATTCTTAACTGCCTCCCAAGTGATGCTGATGTCTGTTAAATGAACTTCGATGTGGTGAACATTTGTATTACATTTATTTTAGTTCCTCAAGCGAACTGTATTTCCAAATGCGTAGATGAAGTGTGTAATTGAGGAACTATAAGAAGAAAGGAGATTAGCAGTACCTACTTAAAATGAAAGAATGAACTTCGTTCACGAAAATGTAGAAGTTTAATGTTGTTGGGTTTTTTTTTAAATTTAATATCGTAATCATTCTGAAGGGACCATATTGCAAAATTTGCCCCACCAGGCCAATATGTACAAACATTATCAAGGATTAAGTTATGTTACAACAAACATTTAAACCATTGTGACCCTATTCTCCACGTGTAGGGTACATGGAAGAAATATGTATTTAAACCATTGTTGAAGTTTCCAAGCTGAACCACACGTTCCCTACGTAATTCAGTTATATTTATCCCATGTTCTGTTCAAGTAGGCTGCGCAGTCGAGATCTTTCACTTGATCCATCTACAGGTGACTGGTGTTGATTAATTGCAGAAAATTGTTGAAAACTTCCAGATTGTTGATGAAAAGACTGTTGTCTCCTCGAGTTCTTGATATAAAACATCAAGTTGTTAATTTCGTGCATCGCCATTTCGCAAATGTCTTGGTCTAATGATCTTAATTTCAAATGTAACAGTTCACAAAACACTGAGCTTTCGTCATTCACTACTTTTGATTTAGCACCGATGTGTTTCGAAGAAAGGTTTATCCCATCCGTTCGCATCTCACTGTTTCCTGCTGTTTCGACTTCCCTTTCTTGGCCTAACATTGGAACACGTGCATTAACTGAAGTTGTTGCTCTTGCTGTAGTGTTACACCTCTCTTCATCTTGAGACGCAGGGTTTGCGCCACATGATGATGCTGGATCTGTGACGTTAGACCTTACGTCTACAATAATTGGTAGAGCCCCTTCATTATTGTCAGATTTCTTTTTTGGTTTCTGGAAAGAAAGCATAATTGTCAGGTTTATCGACCCATGTTTTCAATTATACGTATATTAATACAATAGCATTACATTTATTTACATGACATTTGCAATAACAACCCTGAGAATGGAGAGGCTATTCGCTACTCTTTGCGTAATAGTTTCCTTAACATGACAACTATTGTTATCAAAAATAAGACGTGAACACGGTGACAAAGTTAGTTGTGAAAACTGCTTAACCGGATCTTAACTGTAAAGAGGAATAAAATGAATAATAGATTTAAAAACAATTTTATGTAATCTAGTCATATTACGTCTTTTAATCAACGAACGATTTTCATAAGTTGAATTTTAACTGATCGATCATTTTACGCTATCGGCCAGTTTTCCGGATGTATGTACAGTTGTCATGGTATTTTAACTATACCAGTTAGTTACGACTGCTGAACGGTCATTTTCGAAACTGAAGCTCGTCAAAAATTACTGGAGAAATTCAAGACAGATTAAGGGTGTCTTTCACCAGCGTTCTTATCGGTCGGATAACATTACTCGGATAACTTATCCGTCTGTAAGGTTTAAGTGTTTTATCCATCGAATATGAGGATAAAAATGATTTAAGTGGCATATTACTTTAGTTAGTTAAAACATTTTCAGAAATGAAAGTACGTCGTATGAAAATATAAATCTATCATTGTATTTTTATACAATTACCACGTTTAAAATATGTGGCATGCATATATTACTTAATTAAATTAATAAACCATTATTAATATTTCCATTTTTTACTTTAAAAATTCATTAAATATATTTCTAAATATAACTATATTAAAACACTATAACATAGATGCCCCGACTTGGATAGTTACGCCACTGATAGATATGAAATTTACGTTCGTTCCAACACCTACTTTTTTTCATTTGCTCTCTCTTGTTAGACGTTATTAAGTGTAAATGTTACAATATCTACGAATAAACATAGGAAAAATTAAGTAAATTTACAAATAATTGAAAAGAGAAATATTCATAAAACCCATATTTTATTTTTCTTCATATATAATCCATTAGGAATATCTAAGAAATTAAAGACTTGTTTAGGAAATTAGCAAATTGCGTCTTACCTCAAAAGTTTTATATTTCCTTGGTGTGTAAGCACTGTGCAAAAATGATGCCATTCTTTCGTAAGCGAACCATTTTGGCTTGTATAATTCAGTATTTACTGCCCCAGTTCTTGCACTCTTTTTCACTTTGGTCGCCAACTTCCTGTACGTAACCATCAGTTTTTCTTTCTGCCTCTTTAGCTCTTTCATAGAACACTCAATACTCATGTTGTGTAGAATGTGTCTCCAAGCTTCATAAAGATGGTCCCTCTCTTTATGGAGTTCATGTTGTGGATCCCATATGACAGGTGCTCTCTCGTACAAGTCCAAAAACTCCATGATCACTTTGTCACTCCACTCCATAATGAAACGCCGAAACACCCCACGGTGTTGGACGTGCTGTGCGAACGGGCGCATGAGCAACACTGAGGTTTGTCTTAGTCGAGTCGCACGAGAGTCTTGTTCCCACGGCGTGGAGCTCTGACCTTGAAGTCTATCGATTGCCAACCTCACTCCGTTGCCCCCTCCTCTCTCCCCGTAGAGCCTTGTCTCTGTGGCAGCGGCGGCGCCGGCGGTGGCGTGTACCACGACGCGCCTGGTTTCAAATTTGTCGAACCTCGCGCTGTGAGAGCGTGTAGACTTGTTATTGCTGAATGTCACTCGGGGACGCTCGGCCATTCCCGTGAAATGTCGATAGATGCTCGGACATAAAAACCTGGACTGCGACTGGGCTCTGAATTGCTCATACGCTACAGAGTTGAGTTATCGCATCAAGGAGTTATGGACAGTGACGGATCTAAGGGGGGGTACAGAGGGCTTCACTAATTAAAGGAGATAGAAATAGTAATAATAAAAGGATTATTTTACTGCCAGAAAATTAATTTGTCCGTAGGCAGTAACAAGACGAACTAATAAAATAAGTGTAAAAACGATAGCTGGTTGGACAAATATGCAACCTTTATAGCTTTTACTGACATGAGCACAAGACTGCGATATTTCACAGTTCCTGGTGTACTCACACTCCAGCGAGATTCAGAGACATTTATCTGATATACAATTACCTTTATAAAATTGACAATAGAAAAATAATCAAAAAGGTGTAAATTATAAATAATTTGTATTTGGAATAAGGGAACTTTTAAATTAATGATGGAAAACTGTCATTGGTTTTCTTATACACTGAGCAATAATATTATACGATTCATGAATGACTGGAAAAATTATTGATAACGACATATCGACCCGTGACTCGGATACGTTTCCGTAGGTTTATCCTTCTTTGCCTGCGCATTTTTCTCAAAAATCATATTCCTTTTTTTTTTTTCGATTTCTAACATATTTCATTTTTCCACTTTAGGTTAATGCGTTATTAATATATAGGCATATCTCAAATTGCAATTTCAATAAGTTAATTTTTTTAAATTTCCGGTGAAGGAAGCGGCAACCTTGGTATTTCTCTTTATCGGTCCCTCGTTATGGAATGGAGTGATGATGTGATAATTTATTTTTTGGATATGTACTAGGCCTCACCATAAAGATGATGCTGGAAATACATTCTACATAACAAAAGTATTGTGTTAGAAAGAGCTAAATACTAAAGGAAAAGGAAAATTGTTTCTTTCTTGCTGGAAATTGACAGTGAATGTTGTAAATTTGTTTCATTTTTATTAAAAATAATTTTCATTAACAAAAAAGACAATAAAAATTGAAGGACAACGAAACAAATGAAACATTAGATCGTCTGGCAATGATGTTTCGACGAAAATAGTTAACTCGTAGGGTAACAAGTTTCATGTCGTAGAAACGGCGCGATATCTGAAATCAACAGGCCTCAAGGGCAGAAGAAAAAACTCGTGGAGCAACGCGTGGTGTGCCGAACCACGCGCCGTGGGAACAAGGCTTCCCGTTTTCTCATTGAAGCATTTTTGATATCCTAGCATTTATTCACATATCACGGCAAACGTCAAGCCACTGCGAGTGGTTTTGTGGTTTTAGCAAGTCTTCACTTTACGACTACGCGATGTGTTTCAAACTTAAGAAGTAGCGCACTAAGCCACTATGCGCCGTGGGAAATGAATAGAAAGCTACACTTCGATCAACTTAAGAAAACACACACGAGTCTCAAAATACGATCTCACTCCCTTCACTTTTATTGCGCGGAGTTAAATGTCCTTACTAGACAGCGACAGCGGTGGTCGAGTAGTAGCGTCTACGCTTCCACGATCCCATTGGCTGAGCGATAGAGGGTGGTTTCAATCCGTGCTCGGACGAACTAGTGGATGTTTTCAGCTGGGGTTTCCCTCACTTACTCCAGACAAATGTCGGTTCGGTACCATAAATTCCCCGGCAACCCAACATCTCTCCTTCCCAATTACCTTACCCAAGTCCTGAGGTTAAATAGATGGAAATGCAGACCTCATGTCCTGAACCTCGTCAAAAAGTATAAAATAAATAAATAATAGAAGAATTTGCTATATGTTTTTTCCAATGTTTTCTTTGTATTATAAATTTATTTTCTAGCTCAGTGGTAAACTCGGAATAGGTTTAATTCTTGAAGGCTGTTTTCGTTGTTGAAAGAATGGGTGCTAAGCGTTTCTGTGTAGTTTCCGTTGATGAAGACTTCGACAGCATCTGGGTTGGGTAGGCGTCAAGTGTAACGAAGTAGCTGCAGGTCTGGTGTTGCGTTCTTATTCCCGTGAATTCTCTGACTGGGCGTGGCGGCGAGTTGGCGACATGAGCTTCTAAGTATAAAGCTGGGAAGACACGAAAGCTGCAGTAGAAGTATTTCGAAAGAAAAAATGCATAAAGAGAGAAGAAATGTCACACCTCTGACCTTTTTTCAGGCAGAGAGCCTGTACTTTTTTGTTTCCTCTTTTTTTAATTCGAAATCCTCGACAATTCGAATATTTTATTTTGTCCCTTCATTTTCCTATATAAGGTCGTGTTAAATCAGACTTTCTAATTCGAAATTTTCAGGTAAGGTATTCCGATAATCCGAACTTAAAGACTGCGCGACATTTGTTTTCTCTCTTTATAACAGAACCCTAATGTGTTCTTTAAGACTGATCGGGATTACTATTCAAGGGAATGGCTTATTCCATCCCATGGAATCAAATCTATGCTCTTAACGATCTGGATGAAAAAATATCTTGTCTAAGTCAATTTATAACCCAAGTATTCGTTAGCATCTACCCTCTAAAAGCAATAAAAGTGAAGCGCTCCCCAGCCCCGTGGCTTAACGATGAAATTCGATTGCTAATGTCCCAAAGAGACGCAGCCTTTCGTACATTCAGATACAACTCTAAAAATGACCCTACACTCACGGAATATTATTTTTCTCTATACCAAAAGTTTCGCAATAAATGTGCTCAATCTATCAGAAACGTTAACAAAAGTTACGCTAACTCCGTTCTAAGTACAAGAAGTTCTTCTTCCTCCATATGGAATCACCTTAAGAAATTTGGAGTAGGTAATAATAAATCGACTTATAACTTATGTGCTCCTCTAGAAGATCTAAACTCCCATTTTGCTCACAACTCAAACGATCAATTATTAGAAAACAAAGAAACTCTCATTGAAGTGATACGGAAGAACGCTGCTCCAGAGGAACAATTTTATTTCTCGAATGTGACTGTTGATGATGTCTCTAAGACAACTAGCAAAATCAAATCGAGAGCAACTGGCATTGGTGGTATTTCCGCCATGATGATTCGTAAAATCCTACCGTTTATTATTCATATTATCACGGACATCTTAAATAAGTCACTTAACTCGAGCTTTTTCCCGTCAAAATGGAAGCAATACCTGGTCACACCCATTCCCAAATGTGCTTCCCCCTCATCGTTAGATGATTTCCGGCCCATCAGCATCTTACCAACACTCTCAATAGCGTTAGAATATATTGTTCACAGTCAAATCACCTAGCATATTTTCAAAACAAACTGGACATGTTTCAGTCTGGATTTCGCCCAGGTCATAGCGCACAAACGGCTCTTTCTAACATTTCTAAAGACATCAAGATGGCCTTAGATACAGGAGATGTGCCTGTACTCATTCTCCTCGACTTCAGCAAAGCGTTCAACACAGAGGACTTTGATATTTTAGAAGCTAAACTATCTGCCTTCTTTTCACTCTCCAAACCGTGCATCAAATGGCTGAGCTCCTACTTTCGAGGACGCACTCAATGTGTCACTCACAATGGAACGTTTTCTACCTCGTTGCCTCTGATCAGCGGCGTGCCCCAAGACGGTATTCTTTCACCTTTACTATTTTCCTTATTCATCAACGACCTTCCAAATTCCGTACTCTCTTCACACTACCACATGTACGCCGATGTCTTCCAATTGTACTCTTCCTGCTATCCACATCAACTAAGCAACAATATACATCTGCTTATTGATGAACTTGAAAGAATCCGACTGTGGTCTGTTAATTAACCCCAGAAAATGCCAGGCAATAATATTCGGGAATAAAAAATCACTTGGTCGGTGTAGATCCATCCTTCATTCAGACCTTTGTATTGGTGATTTGAAAATTCCCTTTTCTCCAAACGTAAAAAATCTCGGTATTATAATGGACGAAACACTATCATGGACAGATCATATCACGTATATTTGCAAAAACTCTTATAATTCTTTGCGCTCTCTCAATCATGGTAGACACATACTCACCGAACCCATAAAACATTATTTACCAAGGTATCCTTTCCACTCTCGCAGACAGACTTCAGAAGATTCAGAATATCTACATTCGTTTTACTTTCGGACTGAAACGATACAATCACTTGACCGACTACTACATGAAAGCAGGTTGGATGAAACTGAAAGACCGAAGAAAATTCCTTTCTCTCGTTTTCCTTCATAAAATACTTTAGACTAAAACCCCAACCTATCTCCATTCTTTTTTCCAATTTCTTTCCGATGGACAAAATCTAAATACTCGTTCTTCTTCAAAATTAGTTCTTTTAATTCCCAGACACAAAACTCAGAAATTTTCTCTATCGAGGCAGCCAAACTGTGGAAGAATATTTCAACAAAGTACTCGTTCTCCAATGCATTGCGATCCTCTTTGCTCTCGAAATTGCATTAACACAAGGACCACCGAATGAATGGTGATGGATGAATGGGTGGATGAATGAGTTATTCTTTCCCTTCTTATATCTCTTCCTTTTTTTATTTTTCTTAGTCTATTTTTTATCGCATAGTTAATGTCATATATATAGTTATTTTACCATGTAAATGTATTCACAATGAGGTTAAGTGTAGGAGAAGGCATTTACCTTAACTTCGCCTCCAAATAAAGATGCTTATAATTGTTATTATTTAGACAGGTCACTGAACAATTCTGCTACTGTGTATTTACACATAGCATGATCCTTCGTATATTGCACGGGCTAATGTATTATGAAATAGGAAACAGATCCAAAAACACGCGTCTTCCCGATATATTTTGTTGACTCGTGACGCAAACTAGTTTCTCCAAAATTTGTTTCTTTATTGGAAAACTACTGTTTGCAGTCATTATGTTGTTGATAACGTAATTGGAATAATTGATGATACAACATCGAGAAAAAAATAACAACTGAAATCACATCTTTTTCTTTTGATATCACTGACGTGAGAAAAGTGAACAGCTTATCCATCGTTATAAAAACTTACTTGTAATATTGTGCTACAATTTTTATCGAAATGTGGTCTACAATCAACCATCTACGCATGACATTATAGTAAACAATAGAGAACGGCCTCACAGTACTGTATACGTTATTCGCGTATGGATTGAAAATTGGATCAAATTATTCCAGGAATTTTTCGAAAAACTGATTCTTTTTTCATTGTTCCTTGAGTTTCGAATTACCGAAGTTTCACTGTATAGCGGTTTGAGTTCCTCGCCTGTATCCTTACTATCTCTCCGTTCTGGCGAGCGACAGTGTTGAGTCTCTGTGCTCGCCTGCCTTTTGCCTTCGACTCTCTTGGACTCTTCTCTTCTCCGCCGCCAGCAGCAAGAAGAAGAGGAGGATGAAGAGGGCAACCTGTGCGCACGCTCCCACGCTCCGTCCGACCGACCGACCGACCAGCCCCTCTCCCCTTCCCCTCTATCCCATCACGCCTCTCTTTCACCTTCCCTCTCGCCCCCCTCCCTCCCTTCAATCTTCCACCTCACTCGTTGAACGGCGCTTACCTCCAACGTCCACAAGAGATGCCGACGCCTCGCGGGCGGCCGGTGACCCGACCGGTCGCTACCCAACTCTTTTTCCAACACAAAATGGAATGCATCCAATACCCATGGTGCACCCACGCAATAGTAAATATGCTATGTATTGGAAGTTCATCCGTTTTCATTTCCGATGAACGTATCTGAGGGTGTTCCCCAATTGCGACACGATTCTGTTCTGACTACTACTCCTACTTTCATCTCACTGTAGTTCATTCATGTCTCCGAATAGAACAAAGCCTCAGAAACGTGCTTGAAATGAAAAGAGATGATATTGAAAGTGTGGTCTTGAGAAATCAATTTGTGTCCTACAATCAGGAAATGATTTTCGTGTAATCGTGATATCCGTTTTGAAACGATAAACTCTTCTGTTAATTTAAATACAAATGATTCTACTGCTCTGCTCGAACGAAAATTCATTACCATACATCAGGTAAATGACTTTTATAAGTATCATATTATATTTGTGCCTTCCAAAAAATAATTCACTCCTAACGGTGTCGAGACAATTCCAAATATTTTAATTTAGAATTCGGCTAACGTATCAGTGAGCTCCATGGAGTGATTGAAGGGAAAACGTAATAAAAACCCACTGAAGGAAAACATTTTTCATAGATATGTCGTTTTTGTGTAAATCGGTCGTAATTGTTGAAATGATGCGATCTGACCCGTAACCAACTGCAAGAGCGCACAAATGGGAAACAGAGTCCATTGGTGCTACTGTAAGTTATTGCCTATCAGAGATACAGACTAGCTGGTTATCGGTGAGACGAAACTAGCATTCATTTTNATGTGGTTTTGTCTACTAGTAAAATATTTACTCAGATACTACTTTCGAAAGCTTAGCGGGTATCTTCAGTCTAAAATAAAACGAAATATAAAAATACAAACAATATGTAAGAATGCAAAGTACAAGAATTTTTGTTAAGTTTATAAAATTTGCAATTTGTTAAAATTATTTTAAAAATTGAAATTTATCCCGTATTCACAGATTCTTTCTACATTAATTTGTTGCTCTGTTTCCAATACATTTAAAAACTTTATTATATTTTAATTAATTTAAATATTTTAAATAATTTTAACAAATTTCTAATAATTTCAAATTTGTTAAAATTATTTAAAATATTTAAATTAATTAAAATACAATAAAGTTTTTAAATGTATTGGAAACAGAGCAACAAATTAATGTAGAAAGAATCTGTGAATACGGGATAAATTTCAATTTTTAAAATAATTTTAACAAATTGCAAATTTTATAAACTTAACAAAAATTCTTGTACTTTGCATTCTTACATATTGTTTGTATTTTTATATTTCGTTTTATTTTAGACTGAAGATACCCGCTAAGCTTTCGAAAGTAGTATCTG
The DNA here is from genome assembly GCA_002313205.1 of Laupala kohalensis. Taxonomy (NCBI): domain Eukaryota; kingdom Metazoa; phylum Arthropoda; class Insecta; order Orthoptera; family Trigonidiidae; genus Laupala; species Laupala kohalensis. The sequence goes on along the minus strand of NNCF01129279.1, from coordinate 33,119 downwards.
AGTAAATATTTTACTAGTAGACAAAACCACATCTTTCATGTATTCTTAAAGAGATACAGACACTGTTAGGGAGTGCTTCAAAAGCTAATTACTGGTGATGGCAGTGATTTCTTGGTGGCAACGGATAATGTGATGAAGTACATTAACTTAACCGATATTATTATTATTATTATCATCATCATTGATTCTTTCTCAGTACAAAATGGAAACATCCACCCACCCAATAGATGGTATAGGGATTGGGTTTTATCGATACAGATAGGAAATTCATCCTGGCCTGTAAGATGAGTTATTAATTAATTCAAAATTTTTCGGACAATGCGACAAGTCAGCAGGAGGACAGCTTTCTGTGCGACCTTCATAATATTCTTCTTTATTCCTAAACCATCCAAATTCTTCTTAAACCTCTTCGATAAAATACCTTCGACAGATATTACTAAGGGGATAATTTCAATCTTGCCTAGCTTCCATATATTTTTGATCTCAATTGCTAGGTCCTCGCATTTCCTTACTTTTTCTGATTCAGTTGAATTTATGTTGTGAGTCAGTGGAACAGCAATGTCTATTATGGTGGCTGTCTTATTTTCCTTGTCAATGTGAAGGATATCTGGGCGATCATAATCCACTGTTTTATCTGTCAACATAGGCCTATCCCAATATAGGACGTATTTCTTATCTTCAAGTACTGCTGGCGGTTGGTATTTATAATACGATGGTGTTACATCCCCTCTTATTAATTCGTAATTCATTCCAAGCTGTTGATGGATTATAGCTTGGTCACTTGGTTATGCCTGCATAAGTAGGCATTTTTTGCGAGAGATGAACAACCAGCAGTACCAGTGTTCGATGGATTCACCAGGTCTTCCGCGTGAATCAGAAACATCGAGTTTGAGGATATGTTTCTCATAATTTCTTGTCCTCATCACTCTATTTTGAATTGCCATCATAAACCCTTCTGTTTCAGGGTAAAGGTGTACATCTTTGATCGATTGCAGAGACGCAGTCCTATCCATATCAGCATATTTCAACAACTTTGGGACTTTTCCCAGTAGTGTAATTTCTTCCAATTTCCTCTTTCCATTTTCTTTCGTATTCATTTGTTCGTATTTCCTGGGTTAAGGGGTGTATATCTGTCATCAGCTTTCGCAATCATTACCATGATTTCTTTCTTAGAGAGCATGAACGTGGTCCTTAGATTCTTTTCTTGATTCCTGCATAATTTATGGATATGCATCAACCCACGTCCACCCTCTTTTCGGGGCAAGTACAGACAATGGTAGAAGAGTTTGGGTGCAGGTATCTGAACTTATAATAATAATAATAAGTGAATTATGTCTTCCACAGCTTGAAGCTGGATCTTTTCCACTTGAACGGACATTGTCGAGTTCAATCAAATCCTTCTCCTAGACATTTTCGCAGTGTGGCATGAGGTAAGGACCAATATGCGGATTTCCGCATATTGGTCAGCGTCTTGGCAGCTCCTAGTATTTCCAAATGGCGTTTTGTGGATTTCGGTGTAATTTCTGTAGCCCAACTCACTAGAGATCGAATAATAACTTTTTTCACTTTCTAGTGCTTCTTGAGCTGGCCAGCCCAGTTCTTGTATTTGCTAATTTTTAATCTGTACGTTCTGTCAATATTGTGAGTCAATGGGATGGCAACATCAATTACATGAACTTCCTTCTTATTTGCGCGTAGGAGCATGATGTCAGGGCGGTTTGCTGGTATGATTGTTAGTTCTCATTTCTCTGTCCTAGTAATGTTTCTAATTGTTATTTTCAGTGACAAGTGGAGGTTCACATTTGTAGTACGGAGTGTCTTAAACTTAGTTTTAAACTTTTCGCATCGTAGTCGAAACTTGGTCACGCGCCCTTGTTTATTTGTGATGTAATTTTAATCCCGGACATAAATAATTATTATGCGTTCCTTACATAAATAATTATCATGCAACGACGAAAAGAAAACTTAAAAAACGGATAATTGAAACATTTTAATATATTTAGATTTTCAGTACTAGGTTAATCGAATGAATTAGTTGTTTTGATATTAACAGTCTTTTGTGGAATGTCGTAAAAATTTAATCGGAACGTGGAATGAGAAAGATTTTTATGGTTCCTAATCTTTGTGGAAAACGATGTTCTTCTCGAACCCTGACCTAAAAACTTGATTCCTTTCCCAGTAATTCGTCTACCCGGATTCTCGACCATTTTTAAAGGGTGTATCCCGAGACTAAATACCCTTTCCGCACAAGCGTGGAAGCTAGATGATTAGGGACTTCTGTTCAACTTAACTCACCCTCCCGAACCGCCTTCTAGAACGCTGCCGGCTGCGTTGGTGGGAAATCTGTCTCAACTACTAGAAATCACCTTACAGCACTTTAATTTCTTTTAAGGTATTTTAAAAATTGTTGTTGTTTTATGATAAATATACTGTGCTATGACATGAACTGTACAAAAGTTATGTTCGCGAGCAAAACCTATCAGAAGATGGAGAAACACTGCTGTAGCATTTTGCTGCATGATGGTAGCCTCCTCATTATTGTCAGACGAAACTCCTGTGTGCAGTTGGTTCTATTTCCTCTCGTAAGAGAGCGGCTCCATATTTTAGATTTAATAGCGGAGCGTTGAGCGGCGCACGGGTACGAGGCGGCCACTGGGGAGGAAGAAGGCGGCTGTGTTGCGTGGGAGTAGCTTTGGCTCATGAGAAACGATGCGCGAGCTCATCTCTGTTTCTGGCGCAATTGAAAGGGATTATTAGGGCGAAAGGTTATACTCCAAGTCGCGTAACGTTGCCGAAAATTATGCAATAGGACTACCTAACATGAATTGCCAACTCCTACGAATTCAAGTTACATCCAAATAAATATTTATAGTTGTCAGCGACTATTTGCGGCAAATAAATACAAATTGATAACACAACAAACTAAGACACAAGGTAATATTCGTTCCACTCGCTTGATGCAGAAGGCACAGAATAGCGCCACAAGAGCTAGTGCAGTGAATTCATGGATGATATTGGCGATGGATTTAAGTTTTCAGAAATTCGAACGTCCTGCCAACATGACGCGAGGTACAAATATCATTGCTCTTGTGGACGATGGCGAAGTAAAAGTGTTGGCTACACTGTGCACGAGAGCTAAACCAATATGAAGCCAATTAGACTGATAATAAATAAAGAAGTAAGTAAATAATTTATTTTCAACTATCTAAGACAACGTTGAGGACAACAAAGTAATTTACTGTGAATAATATACAATAAACAAATAAACACTCCATTTTTTTATAAGTCAAATTTCTCAAAGAATAAAAAGAAACATGACTTCGAGTATATTCCACTCGTTGTAAAGTGACGCGCTTTGACACACATCTCAGTACTTTGCTTCTCATTCTCATATACATCGTTTTCCGTTGATACTTCGGATCTTCTCAACTGAACGATCAGAGACATGTAATTCGTAAATTTAACGAGTTCTTTAATTCACTTTAAGGCCATAATCCATAATGTAACATTTATGGATTTTTATTAGTGTTGAAATTCCTGAAGCAGTATAGCACATTTCGATACAAATGACTTTCTGTGCTTTTACCGAGAACAAGTCACCGACAACCTCATCATAAAAAACATACTATAACTATTTATGTACTTAAAACAGGTGCATTAATTTATTATTTTATTTATTTTGCATTTTTTTATTTCTTATCGCGAGGTTCTTCGACCTAACCATGACTTGGGTGAGGAGGGAATTGGGATGGAGAGATGTTGGGTTGACTTTTATATATCTTAATTTAATAAATTTTATTGTTAATTTTCAAAACTTCTGGAATCTAACCCTCTAATATTGTTTTGTTCTTTTTTAACAACACAAAATTGTTACGAGAACTTAGTGTACTGTACTCGAGACAATATTTGATTATCTACATAATGTAGGAACAATATTGCCCTTTTACATGTTTTCGTTGGCATGTCAAACTCTATCTGGGAATTATACTGTGGGGAGTGTAATCACCCGTATTTATACGCGGAGGATGATTTATTTAAAATTCTGTCTCAAAGTTGGGAAAATGGTGGATTTCTCTCTTAATATTCATATCTTCTGCTAACCACCCTTGACTAATGACCTAATGTAGTTTCACTTTTGACTTGGGGGCATGCACTCTAACCCGTGCCGGATTGAAATTTTCTCACATTCTGAGTAACGATGATTTATCATTGGATCCCCAGGTGAAATCAAGCCCGTGTTTAGCTTTATGAAAATTTTCTGCTTTTGGAATTTCCGTAAAATTATCATGTTGTGTCGTGTTTCATTAGAAAAAATATTTTTAAGTAGTCTGTGTCCATATTTTTAAAATAATATTTTTCGAAATAAATCGAGTTTTTAGTTTGTGGAGTCAAAATTCCCGAATGTGGTGAAAATGTGCTGGACACTATTGCAATGATCCCACCATACTGCTACGTACGACGTATTAGCATGTACAGAATTATTTGTCAGTTAGAGAGAGTGACTTCTACCTCGTTCATAGAATCAGAACATTTTAGTCGTAATGGTTCCGGAAAGGACCAAAGTATGAGAAAATAATGTGAGGAGGGGGAAATCAATCATTCTATATATTTTTATCTAAGGATTAAATGATTTTAAAACATGTGCATTTCATAACTTTTTGCGGTTACGGTGTAAATGTGTATTTGTCTTTTAATATAAAATGCAGTCATGTACTGAGTGTTATTATTACTAACTTTCTTTAATCATTGCTTCTTGTAGCTGTTTACTCCGTCGCAGTCATGTTGGTATCCCTGGCTGCCAGGTATTTACGGCAGCAATAACCGGTGCAAGCGGCGGCGGTCGGACGTACGTACGTCAGACGGCGGCTGATCTTCTCCGAAGGCGCTTTGCCTCCCCCGCCCCTTCACTAACCCCTCCTCCACCTCTCTTCGTCATTGCACGCACACTTTAATGCCTGGAAGCTACAAAACGCGTCTCTCAAACGGAGTCTTCGATACACAAGGGGGTTGAAGCGATGAAAACAGTCTTCTTGCTTCTATGAGAAGTGGATGGAGAGAAATCGACTCCCGGCGGCTACTCAGAAGACGTTCGGCACGGTGCATGAAACCAGTGTACAGATGATACTCATTTCTTCGGATCTCTGGTTTATCCGACAGCGTTTAAGTACTTTTTATAATCAGTTTAACTCTACAGTTTAATAAAAAAGTTTTATACGTGTTTTTTTTTCGAGTGTCCCACATCGCTAAATATCCAGTATGTTCTTCATTTAATTCAATATACTGTTCTTCGGACTAAATATTACAGCTGGTCTTGCGAAATTAAATACTATGTTGACTACCTAGGATTCACAGTTGAGATGACCTGGATAGCTTGGGTACGGGGACCATTTTCATTGCACATTTTGACTGTAATAAATGATACAACTCATATTTTGTTTAACACTTAATTTTCTTTTAGATGATATGGAAAGTGTTTTGTCTGCATTACATTGTTTAGGGTTTACTTCCCTATCATTTGGATTATCCATATTTTCTTTGATTTGTATTCGTGGTTAGAAAACCAACAAAATAAAATTAAAATGCGGGAACATCAATGCAGGTTCTTGGGCAATACTCGAATTGTATGAATGACAATGAACGGATCGTCATTGGTAACCAAACCAATTCGCACACAAGGTGACTTGGGTGGCACAATGAACTGCGGACGGGATAACGTAACTTCTGAATGCGTAAGAAGATGCGTTATTTAAAATGTGAAGGTTATTATTTGTACAATACTCCACAACTATGTACAATTCTCTGCATAGTAGAACAAATGTAAATTCACAAAAGGTTCCGATATGAATCTCGAATGAGGGCAGTTAATACATTTTCTGGACTATTGGGGTATGTAGTACTGATTTCTTGCCGTAGGAGAATGTCTATAGGGATTGAAACGGATCTAAAAGTTATTAAATAACAAGCAATGTAGAGATAGGTTGTGCAAGGACTGTGATGTGTAGTGACCTCGTTTAGTGCATGATTCCTTGTGCTGCGGAACTGCCCAGCTTCCTCGTTCCTCTGAGGAAGTGTTAAACCGCGAAGCAAACTAGTAATTAGAGTGGCAACTACTCATTAGAAGAAGGCTGAACTCTGCAGTGAGATGTTGAATCATTGTAACATTCTCCATTGTGTTCAATGATACGTTACTACAACAAAAATTAGCTGTCGAAAATTCTGTGTTCAATTAATATTTCGAATCATCACAACACGGTTCGCGATCATTGTGAGAGAAAAAAAAAGTTCTGGAATATGTTTCAGTCCATTTTGTTTAGAAAACTACTAATAAGAAATCACACACACACACACACCGTTCAAAAAAAGAGAAAATAAAAAAAATGTTCAATTGATTTTTAATGCCACCGTTAAGTAATTATTTACTTTGTGAGTTTATTGATTCATTGCCTCCAATCGTGTACATTTACATTTCTATCAAGAGTGTTATGTTCTCGATTGATACTACTACGTCATCTTCACTTTTTATGATTATGAAAACTTATACGCAACTAAGCATTATTCCATAAATTGCCTTGAAATATGTCTCAGTTCCAAATATAACCAGTACAGTAAATGACACAGTTTTCGTTGACGTTGGTTATCGTCTATTTCTAGCTTCGTGATTTATTTTCCCGCGAAAAATTTGTCTCCTGTTTTCGTCGGATGACCCGGATTTCGTCACCGTGCCCACGTGACGTCACTGCTAATTATGCGAAAACATATTTGCAAACTTGTTTAATGACATTAGGTAAACCTTAAATAGGTGGCAAGAACTTACCTCTTTGGACTTGTGCGACTGCCTCTGAAATTAGTCTCAGAACCAAAGAACCAAGAAAAGACGTAACACCTGAAGGTCTTTCAAGGGGAATTGTCAAATTTTCATTTCTTCTTCATGTTAGTCTTTTATATAAATTTCTTGTTACTTGATTTATTCACTATAAAATGTGTTTTAGTGTATATTGTGGAATGTCTAGAATTGTCAAGTAATTGGACATTTGATTCATGGATGTAATTTTGCCTCGATTTTCGTGTTCTGCGGATTTTGTTGATTGTTTTTGGTCGGATTATCGATGAAAACCGAGGTATCACCACACTTTTCTCAGGTTTTGTCTGATCTGGATTATTTCAAAAAAAAATTACCATGTGTCGGGGATCGTTGCCAAAGTGTAGGATACACATTCCCTACAATTCATTTTGCAAAAAATTAAATTTCAGTTTATTAATATTTGTTTCTTATCTTAATGTATTTAAAAATATTAAAATATTACCTCGTCTACCCGAATGTTTTGTCGTGAGAAGCAAAAAGATGAACATTTTTGAAGAATTTGTAGAGGACTTTTATTGTCAATCTGGTTCTCCGTTCGCCTTGTCGCTTCAGGCTCCTGTTCCTCCGAATCCTTAGTTGAAGGAATCCTCGTCACGAAGGAGGAGAATTGGTGGTTTGGGGGGGGGGGTGAAGGAGATAATGAAGGGAAGACACGCGACGAAATTACTGGAGCGTCAAGGTTCATCCTCTCCTTTGTGTTACGCGTTTGTTTGTGACGTCGCTTTTCACACGCGGAACACATTACGCAATGTGTTTTCAAAACAGGAATATCAGGAGATGCGATTCCAATTTATTCACATTTTCCATATTCGTTGCTTATAACCTCCCTTCGTTAAGATATGTGTACACTATATCAGTAACGTACTTTGGCGGGGATGGAGAGAACTCTCCGTTCCGGGTCTCATCTTGTAAGGGCCTCCAAATTGACCACCAAATATTATTCAAACACTTAAATTTGAAGATAAATATTATTCGAAAAAATTTTAAAACCGTATACTAAATTATAGTTGAGAATTTTAATAAATAAAACAAAAAGATCAATTCTTTTTAATATATCAGAGCGTTGGTCATGTACTTGTAGGCATGCAAACGCGTTTGTGTATGGGAGCCTCCAAAAATGCTCCCGCCCCGGGCCTTATGAGGTGCAGGTACAAGGCCACTTCTCTGTATACATGTATCAGAACTGGAATGAGCGAAATATATATTCTGAATGAGACTCAGACAAAATGTATCGGAATTTGTGTGAAAACATGTCGCGCGACGAATCAAAAAGCATTGATTCGCTCATACAAATCTCATACAAAAAGCACTTTGCTCATACAAATCGACATGTCTCTCATTCGAGTTCTCATAAAATGCATGCAAATATAAACGTACCGTTACGGAGTAGCAGAAGTTACGAAAATTAATATTCTTAGTGTGAGCGGATGTTTGGAGAGGCAGGAGATTGTCGAGTTTGTAGTGATCGCTTTAATTTTTATGCACATTCTCCTAAAGAAGAATATCGATTGTTTTTATAATTTCACAAACCATAAATCACATTATCGTTTTTATATTGTTTATACAAGTTAAACAATTAATAGAAAAATATACTTCCGTTAGGTTAATTAAGTTAATATGACCGGACTGACGTTTCGACAACGCAAGACTATAAGTTGGCTTGGTAATATTAAATGAATTGGTCTAGAAGTGAGTTTCATTTATGTTTATTACAATGGCTGAAAACATCGTTTCCATTAATCAAATTTAAATGTAGGGTAAATGCTTGCCATTATCTGCGTGTATCTAACAATTTTTTTACCAAACACTTCATTGGAAAAAATAAGACGTCTCTTTCCCTGGAAAACGTATAACTACTTCACAAAATGGCCCTGTTTTCTTTGTGTCGAAGTCATAGGTAGTTTAAACGCTGACGTATTTACTGCTTGACTTCGGTAGAAAAGCAAAGAAACACAAGGAAAAATGTATATTAATGAAAATACTGATTCTGATAAATCGAAGATCCAAATAAGAGTGGTGCAGAATCATACGTACGATTTCAGTAAGAAATGTAAACCTAATACACAGTTGTGGTTACAATGCGCGACTCATTATCTCTTGACGTGAAGAGAACAAGGTCGTGACGTGTCTATTGGGACAGGTGTACCTATGCATTCTTTGTTGTGTGGGCACTTACCATGCGATGGAGTTGTGCCTGTCTAGGAAATGAATCGCACTAATCACTTCGTCAGATGAAGTGTTGTTCTCTGCTTTATATAAATGTATGGAAACAGAGTTATGAGAAAGCATAAGAAACTGATTTTTGTAAGCATGAAAAATTATTTAAAGGAGGTTTTTGAGGGAAGGTCAAAATAATTTCAACTAATTCACATTTTATACAGCCAACGTTTCGACTAATTCATTGTCCTCCTCAAGGCTAAAAGAATTATAAGAATTAAATTAGGCATCCACCGTTGTGGCATAATCCCAAAAGCTGAACACACGAATCGAAGGAATTCTCAAAGAATTTCTTGATATGGGGAAGGGTTGAGCATTAGACCCTTTCGCAACATTGGGTTTAATCCGTGGAGGAAGAATCATAATCCTTTCAAAATTGACACTAGGAAAAGTTCCCTAGAACAGAAAATATGTATACACCTTTAAAGCATTAATGAAAACGAGGTATCAAAAGTTCTTACCCGACCCACTTGTGCTAAAATGTTCCACCTCTATGAGAATTTCTTCGGGGTTCAATGTCTATTTCGATAGTGCTATGATTCTTTCTGTATGTATAAAACCGGATGGTGTGAAATAGACCTAACATTTCTGTAACACACATCATTTAATTTAGTAACATCATTCACTAACACACATCACTTTACTGGACCAACTACAAATCACTTACTTTCTGAATATTATCTACATACGAGGTTAACCTCTGGGAAAACTTTTTTGGCACTTCCTTGAAAGTACTTGTAATGTGAACTGACTGATGTATGCAACCCGGCGAACTGTCCCTAGTCCAATGCAGCTTTTAGTTTCCGCACCCGAGGAATCTTCTTCCTGAATCGATTTTTGGTATTTGAACCTGGATTTTATGCAAAATTATTTGATTTGCTCAGAGTGTAATTACAATTAGGTGAATAATTCCTGGTTCAAATTCAGCCTTTTCAGTCAGGAGCTGAATGTTTACATATCACAATAGTTACCTGACCTTTCCAGTTGCTACAATCTCATACTTTCTCCAGTTCCAGTTTCCGAAGAGTCGACACATTTTTTTTCGTTTCTCACATTTTATTTAGATGTTGCTACCTAGAAGTATGATGCAGTGGACGACAGCCTAGGTTGTAAACCGTACCTACCTTTGTTAGAAACTACTAGGCCGGTTGGTTTTCATCAATCACTTTCATTGCAGTTGCGCTTTCTAGGGCGATTTCCCCGATTAGAAATGAAGTTTTAAGGATGACAGTCGCGTTTCTTCTTAGCCTCTTCGCCTCTGTGTTTCGCTCGTTGCAATGAACGCACGATTTGACACATTTTGTTTGTATCAATCAATTTTCACGACATTTTATGTATATTTAAATGTTTCCAATTGCAAGTTCATTTAATGTATGCGTGATAGTTGGGTATTATTATACAAGTCACGGATCAATTTTTTACCAGGAGGGAGACCCCATCTGGCGGGGGATGGGCGAATCCTTATCGCCGCCATTGTTCATTATTTATTGTATTACAATAATTCCTAGACCCAACTGACAATAGAAAGTCCATTCTTATTCGTGTATACGTCAACATAAACTTGTATTGATCCAATATAAGTTCAATGTACTCTTATCTTCCTTTTGAGTCCGTAATATGTGGTGCTCTATAATGACTTAGATGAAAGCACGACTCATCCATTCATACCTGAGAATTTTTTAACACCATTGTCAGGCTAGACAAGCTTATTCCACAAGACGTATGCATTTATAATCCCGTTAATTGTTAGAACGTTAATAATTAATTTTAAGAAGTATCTTTTACAATTTTTTAGTTATCATTTTCTTTAATTAATTTATTATTTACTTCGTGTCCCTTCCTCAAACACAGTCAATACATACGCTACATTCATTTCTTAGTCTCTTGTAGGTACAAAGTTTGAAAATACAATGCACGTTTTCTTCGTTACTATTAATTTCTCTAAATTTCTTATGTCTGTCGTCTCTAGATGTATTCGTCCAAAAATTCTCGTCTCTCATTCGCAAACAAGCAGCATTCCCACTATGTATGTTCCACCGAGCCATTCTACACACGCACATTGCTCGGTTTTCAGTTTCCCTATCATTTTTCAATATTCATTGAAATCACCTTGTCCTGTAAGAATTTGCTTCATCTTTGGTGAAGGATCGAACCACTTCTTCCTCTTTTCTGCGTAACGAACATAGATTATAAATTTGGAAAGCTCTCTACCTCTTTTTTCCTTCTCCCATCTTAGCTACCTAATGTATAATAACCAATTCACAATTTTCACTTTAAACTTCTGATCTTTTGTTATCACCTCCCTCTCTATCTGCACTGCCCCTATTATACGTCCTGAAGATCTGAATTTCATTTTCTCTATGTGTATGTCGAGATGCATTTCACCCAGGAGCACTTTGTTATGATGGAGTGAGGTGTTGGTAGAAGATGAACTTCGATTCAAATGAGGGATCCTGTCGTCCTTGGTTCATCACGAGTGCAAACTGTAGTAGCCTCATATTTTCTCATACCCTTTTACTTTATTATCCCATTCACGATATAAGTGCTTGTGGACCTTACTTTAATCTAATTCGTTACGAGAATGGTGTATTTATCTCTTATAGGGCTGGAAAGAAATCTTAATGAGACAATTATTTCACTGTAAAAAGTTGTTTTCTTTGTGATAAATGTGCAATGACTTATTATCACGACTTATAAATTAAAGCATTGGTTTTGTTGAGTTGAGACTTCGTTCTTATTTTGCCTCGAGTCGTGGAAATGTCGAATCTGCCATTGCTTTTATGTCCTTCGATCGAAATTAATGGATGGACCTATGCTAGTAAATTAATTTATTGATCTCTATGCGGTCATATGCAGTTAGTGAAGCTATATTCACAATAAATTATTTATTTAGCAAAAGAAAAAGAAATTCTTCGTATGTTGGATAGCCAGAGAAGAAGTGGAAACCTTAAGGTAGCATGAGCGCGACCTGGCGACTGTATTTGAATGTCCTGACTTTTATTTGTTGTCAAAGAATAAACTATTGTCTATCAACTCGTCAGATAAAATTTGAACTTCGCGAGACTAATATTTCATAAAAACCATGTTGAAGTCGTATGGGTTGTTATGAATAAAGCCACTGATAGGACTTTTTTTAAATAAATTCCCATATAATTTCGAATGGACTATTAAAAAAAACTATCACGTTTCTCATATTTCATATAGAAATGGACAGTATGAAATTTACCTTGCCTTTCTGGACACGTAAGAAAGCTACTCAACGAAGATTAATGCAAAAGTAGAGCTCATTCTTAAGATAAATTGTTTAAATTGTTACGGTGTGATTTATCTTTCAAAGTTTTTAAATCCCCGTAATTCATAAGTTTCTTTTGCAATGACATTATAGTATGGACAGAATAGATAACACTATTGAAAGTTTCATAAATGGTTGTATGCTTGAATAGCGTCTCAATACGCGCTCGAAGTCTTTTTTTATTTTTATTTTTTTATTTTTGAGAAATTTAACTTAAGAAAAAAATTCATGAACGAAAATGCAGTGTTAATTAATTTATTCTATAGTAGTCGAAGTAAATTACTTTGCTGTCCTCAGCGTGGTCTTAGGCAGTTTGTAACAGCTCTCTTGACAATAAATTATTTATATATTTATTTATAGTCAGACTAATTGGCTCCATGTTGCTATATCACTTGTGCACAGTATAGCCAACACTTTATTGATGATATTTGTACCTTACGTTATGTTGGCAGGACATTCGAATTTCTGAAAACTTAAATCTATCGCCAATATCTTTTTTTTTTTTTTGTTGGTGGGGCTTTAGGGCTCGTCAACATCGAAGGTCATTAGAGCCCTGTCGCTAATATCGGCCATCGGTTCAATTCACTTACTCTTCTGGCGCTATTCTGCTCTTTCTGCATCGAGCGTGTGGAACGAATGTTACCTTGTGTCTTAGTTTGTTGTATTATTAATTTGTATTTCTTTACAGTAAATATTAGTTTTTGTGACAACTATAAATATCTGGATACACTTGATTCTGTAGAAGTTGGCAATTCGTGTGAGGCAGCCATATTGGCAAAGTTACATGACTGGGAGTATACCTTACATCCCATTCGTTTCATTCATTCCTTTCGTTCTTCCCGTGGCGTGCGTGGTGCACACGGCCGTGCTTAGCGACGCGTCGCAGCGCATCTTGAGGAGACAGAGGGCCGTGCGTGTCTTCCGCACCGCGAGGACATCGACTCCGTCCCCACTCCGCGTCCTCACATGCCGACGACAGGACGACACTGCAGTGCAGTGGGAGGGCATGGGGACGGACAGCGGCCGACCGGGAACAAAGCTATCCATTGAGAAAATAATCAACTATTCTGTGTACTTTTAATTTTCTACGGAGTGCAAGGAATTGATTGGAATACTCGCATAAATCTCAGGATTGCTTTGTGTTAATTGACAATATACTCGTCAACTATCATATTGATATATTTGAAGCGACCTTACTACTAGATTTTTATTTCAACGCAATTCGTTTCGACAACTAATTACTGTCATCATTAGGTGAATGTACATAAATTAATTAACAACGTGGAAGCTACATACAGACCACAAAAACGATTCAATCAAAGAAAAATGACCATAAATATGACCATGCTTTTGCAAAATAAACAATTATATCGGACAGGTTATCTAAAATGTATTATAATTGTTTATGTTAATTATTCTGCTTTGATATTTTTTTTTCCTTTCTTGATTTCATTTATAAATATGGTTTGGTTTCCTACCTTTTAATTTTGTTGTTAAGGTTTTTAATTTTTCATACATTTATGTTCTGTGCTTATAACTGTAAGCCCTAATAATCCCACCAAAACGTCTTTCTCATTCCTCTGATCTCAACAATTGAATTCAAATTCCATTTCAAATTGAACAGGCATACAAAGAAACTTGTATAATTTAGTTCAAATATTAATAAAGAAAACGTTCCTGCATTTTTCATTCCGGTTCGCGAATAGTATTATTAGGTACAACAGCCCGTATATGAGAAAAAGACTTTCTGCTGCGTCTTAGTCATCATGAACCATGTCCAATATTGGATCCCAGGAGTCTGATGCAGCTGTAACTTACCCTGAATCATCGGTTTCGGCGTCTGTTTGAAAAGTGAATAATAATGAAAGGTAGTTCGGGGAAAGATGATGAATCAGCGACCGAAAGGATGAAGAGGAGGAAAAGTAAAGGATGAATGAAAAGGGGTGATTCACTTGAAATGCACGAGTGGTTCACTAAGCATTCTGTTCTCTAGCAATTAGTGCAAGAGACAGTTATTTCGTGACAGAGCAAATAGTTGTCCGTTAGAGACATAGCAGTTTTTACGTCAAAGTGGACGATTTATAAATGTGAAACCCTCTACGAGATTGTGTGTGTTATTTAGTGTTAATAACATTTTATTTTTTCTACCAACTTAAATCATTTTTGCTTCATCTACGAAAATTTTACTGCGGAAAGAGGATTTCATTTGTGCAAGAAGGAATTATTCTCCCAGTCCTTAAGAAACTACATATATTAGTCGTTAGGTTATTCTTTGCTGCAAGTTGAAATCCCTGATGCAGAATATCATTCTGAGTTTTACATTTCTTGCAATAATGTACCATTGCTTGAAAAAAGTCAATCCAGGAAACTAAAACACGATAGCAGTTTTTCTTCACTGACAAAGAAGCCATGAGGTTTAATTACGCCGTAGAAGGGGAGAAAAGTATGTGCTTCATTCGCAGGGTGGCCAGAGTCCGGAAACGTCAGAGAATTTCCCAGGTCAGGGAAAAGTCGGGGAGAAGCCAGGGAAATGTGTACGAAGTCAGGGAAATAACAAATTAGTGATAAAAAATTTTGTGTAAATAATCTTGAAATTTTATATTTTAATTTTTATCACTTCAGAGAAATAAAATGAGTTCAAAAGTTTTTAACTACTTGTATTTATGTCCATTTGCAACTTAACACATTCCAATATCCAAATTTCCCGCATTGAAGTGTATTAGGCAATAGTTTATTTTAAAAAACGGTTCCCAATCATAAAAAAGTATTGGAGTTAATTTCATCCTCTTGCTAATTGATCTCAAACGACTAAGAAACAGACATAATCCATGCCGTCCGAAATACCTACAATCGTTATCCAGGTTATATCAAGTAGTAAAATTTTAAATGAGTGAAAATTTGTGAAAAAACGTAATTACATTATTTTATTTAGGGCCTGGTGTAATTAGGCAACCATCCAGGAATTGCTTGTGTACATAATGTGTTTAATAAAAAGTACCTTTCGTTAGTAAAAAGATAGATGGAGGTCGACCTTATTCGGGATCTTAGACAACAAA
Source organism: Laupala kohalensis (assembly GCA_002313205.1). Lineage (NCBI taxonomy): Eukaryota > Metazoa > Arthropoda > Insecta > Orthoptera > Trigonidiidae > Laupala > Laupala kohalensis. The sequence continues at coordinate 17,692 of NNCF01129279.1, read as the reverse complement.
GCGAACATCAGACGACAAACGCTCCGAAGAGTTCTTATTGCAGCTGCACGTAGACCTATACAAGGAAAGCAGAACTCTGTCTCCCGTAATCTCCTCCTGTTTTACGGCGCATGTCACAGAAAGACTTGTTCCTTTGTTATCCTCTTTACTCGACTGGGATGATGTCATGACGTAGAAAGCTTTTGTCTCTTTGAAATAATCTCACAGAGTTATCTTCTGTTCCACTGATTAAATAGGGAATGGATGAGGACGATGCGTAGCATGCGATTGGGCCATGAATTCGTTCGGTGTTTTGTGAGGTTATGGTGTGTTCCGGTTCTGCGAGGGGTATCTGCGTTTTAAATCAGCAACAATCTTCAAGGCTGTGGTGGGATCATCCCTAAAGGATGAAAAACAGGACATAACAATAGAAAGACACGAATATGGTGAAATAATGAAGAAAAGGAAGAGACAAGTCATGTTATGTTATATATAACAAATGTCATAAAACAAATAAATAAGTAATCTTATAATTTGAAATAACTTAATCAAATGAATGTTGGGTTTGGCTTATATTATGAAAATATTAAATAGTTCAACGGAAACAAATAGAATATTATATAGATTACCTTATCAAAACGCGATATCAAGGAATTTATGTACGAGCAACTCAGCATATTCGCTTCATATAGCCTCTAAAAAACAGCACTCAATTGCCCCTTCCGTACACCTCTTTGTAAAGCTATTAAATATTCTCTGTGTTTGCCCCATTTTGAAACCAAAATCAGGAATATGATATCTCATTATGTGAAAAATTACAGGACTATCATTGAAATTTCTATTTTAAAAGTCCTCTTTTGAAGTAATAAGAATTTTTTTGCGATATGATTTTAGAAAAGTGTCTAGTTTGTTTTAACAGTATGGGGGAAATTTATTGCAAATGGTAACGAGTCTTAAAAAAACAGGTCTGAAAACTTTTAATAATTTCCCTATTTCAATGCCTTTTTGCATATTTCTAGAACCCTCTATAGAGCCTTACTGTTAATAGAGAGTTTTTGCACAACATACACTCTTCCTAGCGTATACGTAAGATTGATGACGCTAACCGCAGAACTTACATGGTGCAATGGATGCATTTTGCATAGCGTACCTTCGAATCAAATTATAATAAACATTGTAAACCCAATCAAACAACTTTTATGCAAACGTACACAATTAAACTGTGCTGCGAGTACACCAGAACGTGCTCATACGGCACACACAATCAACAAATCTCTCTCATACGCTCATTTCGCTCACTGGCGTACCACTAACATCATACGCAAACAGAGTTGTTGTAACGGACAACGCTAGGAGAGTTAGTATACCACTAACTTCTGAGCATGCGCACAAGTAACTTGCATATGGATAGCGTATACGATAGCTCTCACATACGCTATGCAAAAATTCCCTAATGCCTAAAGCGAGGACTCTGGGAACCAATGCTCTACAAACATGTGCAAAGACCAGTTCTCTTTGAAAGGCTAATCATTCATTGTTGGTCCCCATCTAGCTGTAGAAGTTTGGAACACACTGAACTGTGGAGATCAATTAACTGAAATGAAAAGGCACGTAGTTTAGATTCCAAAATCGTAATTTTCTCTCAAGTAGATCTAGTGATTATTGATCAGAGTTGTCCAATAGGCGGACACCAACTATTAAATACTCCTTAATACTGGTATTATTTGTATTATTACTCAGAGAAAAGGGTAGTTCATTCTACTTGGGTCCCTGATACGTCACTATATGGCTAAAAACTTGAGACTCCTAATTAGTGCAACTCCTAAATTGACTTGTACTTACGGTACCTTTGGGTTCGTTTTTATTAGACAACCCTGTTAAATAGTTTCATAGATGCATAGTGGCCGTGATCAGGAGAGGGGGCGGTTACCCCACACCCCTCCTCCATTTTTGGTCAAAAAATTAAATATTTATTTTATCTACATGAAACTGTGAATTATACAGTCTTCAAACTCCACATAAAAATTGAAGGAATGATAGAGCAAATAGAAACTAAAATGACTAATAAAGGGCTTTATTAGGGTAATCGAAAAAGTGCTATAGGTGTACAAAGATCCACAACAAAAAATTGTGACAAATATTCAAAGTTCTTGTAGCCAGCTTTAAAAAAAATTTAATTCGTGAAGTTTTGAAACAATCCATGTGCGAGACCAGCATCGCAGTTAATGGACAGAACTTTGAACCAATCTAGTCACCTAATTATATATTATTTTTTAAATTATTATACCCACAAAATGTCATGTGTCGCGGCTAACCGAATCGTACAGCGCTATTAACATGAAGACACGCGCTGCTACCTCTAACATGTGATATGAGGAAACGTAGTAGGGGGAGGGGAGTAGAAGCAGTTTAAATTTCTTGTCTACCCCCTCCTTGACCCACCAGTACTTCACGGTTGTCTACAAAAGTTTTGCCCCGCCCACTTCTATTTCCCATTCTTCATCGTTGAATATACATAGTTTTTAGATAAGTTCATTGTGAAGGTTTGTGTGTCCCATATTATCTAATAGGGTCGATATGATGCATACATTAGCGACTGGAACCATGTACAATTTTCGAATTGAACCCTGGACCTTTTGCATGAGGTCTCGTACTTTTCAAGAAACACTACAGGCAAGACGTCTTATTGGAATCGCGTTTACGCCTAGAAAACAGATCAGGGTAAAACATTATTCTATGCTAATGACGTTTAATGACTGGTTTTCGCCATACTGTTAGGTACAAGGAAGCAATGTGCTGTATATCTTTGTAGCTGATGAAGGCGATTAGTGAAAGCCAAAACGTGCCACCTTGTTTGCGCGCGTATCTTTTTAATGTTTTCAACTTACGTACTGAATGAGTTCTAGTTTATACGTATGAGATTTGGAAGAAAAAACATTCCTAAGAAATATATTCAAGTAAAAGAAACCTCTGGAATAATAAACAAATAAATGTTTTCATTTTGTCAAAAATTCATTTTGACGAAAGCGCAGTCAGAAGTCAAATTGTGTCACAACAGACCCCGGAGGTGGGCCCACGGAGTTCACGGGGGGTAGAACTCCACGATTTACAGGTCTCGACACTATGAGGAGGAGATTGAGCGGTATCTCGCTCCGGCCGGTTTGACTCTAGGATAGTCTCGGTACTCATTTTGCAGCAGGCTGAGTAGACTTGGTAGTGAGTCTGGATATTGAGGTGTGATGAAAAATTCCCTCCCCACGGGAAATCGAACCCCGGTCATCCAGCCAGCAGCTCAGCACTCTGTTCACTGAACCACTCTGACTCCAAATAAATGTCTCAAATCATATGTAAACCCATGTACTTCCTCCCTCTTACGAAGGATGTGTGAAAGGGTCGTTAAGTCTTTTGGGTGTGAAGCCGGACGTAAGAGATGTTTCAAAGAGTAGTGTGCGTCTTGGGTGTAAAAGGGATGCGGGCATTGGATGAGATCTTTCCACTGTGGACCAATTCAAGCAATTACTACAACAGCACTTCTCGCTACTGCGAGAACAAACAGGAGGAGCGAGGAATAAGGAAACGTTGGCTTGTGGACGGAAACTTAGGCCGGTGTTGCTCGATCATATTTCTATGTCATATGTATATTATCAAAGACGAAACATATGTCCGTGTTATGCACAACGTTTTATAATAATTCGAGCACGTTCTCGTTGAGAGAACCTATGACGTATCTTTTTTCATATATCTTTGATGGTAGACACACAACGTAGAAATATGACCGTGTAATACCGGCCTTAGATATGTAACCAGAAGACTGCTTCTGTCGCGGTGTGTAAATAGATAAAGTCACACTACCAAATAAATAAACGATACCCACGTAGCTCACATTATGTAATAAATTAATAATAATAATCATTATATTAATAAATTTACGGTCAAAAAGCAGCAACAATCTGCGAGTGACCTCGTGGAAGGCAATTTATTATTTAACTAATTTATTCTCCGGAAGCAAGTAAGGGACCATCCTAACAACTCCGATCAAGGGCCCTATGGCAGAGGCGGATTTAAAAGTTTCAAAATAGCCATTGTTTCAAAAGCATTTATTTAGACGGTCAGGAACATTTCGCTTCCTATTACATTATTTAAAACTAGGCAATGTAAAAATTTTTCTTTGTATTTGTGTACCAACCATAATTTTCATTCACTAATTTAAAACTAAAATAAAAATACGAAGCCCTAGAAGTATCCTCTTATTTCTTTAGTTTTCACATTTTCCTTATATCTATTCTGACCTTTATCAGGTTGCTTTTTGCTTCATTGTCCTCTTTGTTTTTGCAATGGTAAAGAGCGAATGAGACCCAATAGTACCACGAACACTTGAGAGTTTATTTTCGTGAACACGACCACCAAGTAATTGAAACATTGTTCCAAGCACTCCATATAATCTAGGGAATTTAAAATATTAATTATCATTATTAATAATACGTATTTGTGAAATAAATTTTTGTGTTAAATACAATTTGTGGATATTCTATAGATAATACAACCCGTAGCTAACTTTTTATCTAATCTTAGGAGTGCGCTGAAATTTTCAACCCGCCTATGCCTTTAGGACCCTTGATCGGAATTGATGGGATGGTCCCTTTGCATGCTTCTGGGGAGTAAATTAGTGTATTGTCCTCCACGTCGTCTTACGCAGCTTGTAACTGCTATTTTACAACAAATGTATTATTATTATATTTTTGTATTTAAAATTCAGTCGAAAGACATCGCGAATCGAGAATTTCGATAGTGTGATATCGAGAATGGAGCACGGCGCACCCATAATTAAAAGTGCCGTGAATAGTGAGTGGAATTGTAGAGCAATTACCGCGAGCGAAGTGATGTAGAGCAGTGAACTCGCGGTGATGCACCGGACGGAGGCCTCCTCCAGAGGAGAGCAGTGGAGTGGGAAGGAGAGAAAGAAGAAAAAAAAGCGAAGAAGGATCCAGTAGCTGTGGAACACGGGAGCAGCAGAATGAGATACAAGGAGGTGTGGGGGGAGGCAAGCGGCGCATGAAAAATTACCTTATTATGTCTCTTCAAATCACGCCGTCTGCTTCTGCAGCTGCGGCTGGAAGAAGACCGCACACCTTCTGGGATTTTTGTTGTTATCTTTTTGTTTTCGACGGAGTAGTGAAATACTCGAACATACCCTTTCACATTTACAGAGTTATGTCGTGTTTTCTATGTAATTAAAGTCAGTAGAATCTTCCTTATCTGGCAATGATCGGGATAATTGAAAATCCCCACTATTTGGGAAATAATACGTCAATATTTCACTGAAATCGTCCTGTATTTTATGTGAACAACAAATACTAATATCGACAAAACACTTACTAATAAATATAAACGATTCAGTTATGACCACGTGGTGGACAATGAACTAATTAAGTCTCTGGAAGTAAGCAAGACCCCGTTCGGTCAATTCCGATCAGTGGGCACAAAGTGTCAGATTTATTTAATTTATTGTGACAAAATTGGATCAATGCGGGATGCCATGAAGGAGAAATTAAAATATGTAATGGGGTTGTTTAAAGCAGGATGATCTAAGATGAATATTAATGAAAAAATTTGGCGGATTAATTAAAGAACTTCGTGGTGGTAGAGACAGAACATGGACATCACAACACAATCCTATAACCATTCCACTTCAAATACGCTACACGTACTTGTTTATTTGTTAGTTTTGTGTTACTAATTTTACTATTGAACCCAAAGACAGAATGACGTAATCGAACTATGAAACCTACTTCATTTTAAACTTTCTCATTTAAATGATATAAAACCGACCTGGATAAACCTGGAACCGTGATAAGCAAAGGTCGCTACACTGTTTCATGATTTGTTTTATCATAATTTTTGTGACTTACAACATTTTTAAATTCAAAATCGGTCATAAGTCGTAGAAGAAGTGTAAAGTGATAAAGTAGATTAGTAGTGGATGTTATGTTTTGGACTTCCCCAATTTGGAGTATAGAGTTACCAATTTAAATGTGTCTATTCTTGCACCATCTGAATTCATGTGACCTTTTCACTTGTGACCTTCAATGTGCCGTTCCCATTCCAAAATCAATCTTGGTCGTATGTTCTTCAATTGAGTTACATGAACCCGATCTCGCATTTAGATGCTTTACATGTTTATGATACCTCTTATTTTCCGTCAACTCGTCTTGTTGTATAAAGACTGGGGAATAAACGTGTTTCATGACAAACTTCCTGAGAGGTCCTCCATGACCCACTGAAAGAACCTTTTAGCGTTCATTTAAAAAAAAGTTCGTCTGAGTAAATCCCTTACTTGCTCCGCAGACATAGACTACTTAGAAGCAGTACTGTGTTGAGTTCGGATAAGGTCCAGTCAAATATTACGTAAGCATAAAAATCGTAATTTTTCATCCCCCAACCTAAATGTATGAAAGCGTCAGAATATGAGCTACCATGTCTTAATCTTAGATAATTTTTTATCTCCTCCTCCTCCCAGTTAGGAAAGAAGATAATTATAGTTTAGTATATAACTCTTTATAATTTAACTACAGCGTTCTATAATATTAAATAAAACCACATATTTCTGCAAAATAATGAAATTATTTCTTAACAAATTTATTGGTTTTACAATTAGAATGTAATCAGGAAATGAAAATTGTAAATTAAAACTAAATCAAGAAAAGTTATTAAAATTCGAAATTGATTGTTTCATTTACGAACTAATACCGGTGTTGATACTCTTCCTGCAACGCCTTGAATCATCGTAAAAGAATTTTTATGAAAGTACAACTTTCTCAAGATACTACGTAGAACCGTTAACAATGTGTTTGGAGGTGCAGTCAATAATTGTTAGTTACGTGCAAGATACTCTCGTCTAAAACTTGACACTACAACCTTCTAAGACGACAACAGTAAAATATATCATAGTATTTAAAATTTACTAAAGTATCTCAGGGACGAGTCATTCAGTTGTCAGGGAAATTAACGAGTCATAAATTAACAATGGGTCGTTACGACTGCCTTACTCAAAAATTATTTTGAAAATGGCAATCTTGCATACCACTATATAATTTTATGTCTTCTGTAAGAATGTTGTAACACTCCTCCCCTGAGAAAGAATCGTAAGTATTTGCCTCGACTCCCCCACTATCCCCTTTGATGTTTACGTACGACTTGAAAGACCCCCGTAGGAAAAAAAAATGTGTCACTATTAAACAGTACAAACAACTACAAACAAAAATCTCCTAATAGTGACACATTTTTTCTAGAGGGTCTTTCAATCAAATGTACTGATTGTGAGATTAAATTATTATAAATGTGACAGTTATTTCATTCGTTGTGACTTGATTTAAAGCTCATTCGGTGACCTCTAAATTGTGTCACGGCTGTTAACCTGAATGAAATCCGGCCGTGTGTGCCGTTGCAGCTGCGTCAAGCAGTTGGTCGTCTTTCGCTCTGCGCAGCGTCTGTGATTCCCCTTCAGTGAGCACACGCAACATTCTGAGAAGAAAACCGCAGCCCTCGGTCACAATATACATCTCTTCCCATGCCAGCTAAGATTTGTTGCCAGGAACCTTTAGTTGGCTTTTACTCCGAGAAACTTGTGGCGTAGCTTTCTTTAAACTTTGCATACGTCAGTCTCATAGGTTTTTCGTGGTATTTTTGTAGTTCGGATAGGGGGGGGGATTGATTTAAAAACCGATCGTTGTTTCATAAATACATTTGTTGAATAGAAATAATATTATAGTAACAAAATTCTGTTCGATACCAAATTCTTAACGATTTGCTCATTCAACCACAATAGAAATTTTTCATTGAAGTTGTTCCAGTACAGTTATACCAGCAAACCTATCTCATGTTATCTCGTCTGTTCTTTAGGCTTCTCAAGTTGAATGATACATTCGCCAATCTTTTCATATATGAAACTTTGTGTGTTGCATTCTTTACTCAACACCGTCGAAATTACTTGACACACTTCATGTCAGAACAGTTTAATAATGTATTGGTGCATTCACTAAACGATAAACTTTCATCCCTTTGAGCAAGTTACTCTATCACAAAATCTTCCGTATTTCTTACATCTTGTAGTGAAATGGACCAAAAAACACAGCACTCGATTCCAAGCAAGCTAAATCGTGAGATTTACTTATTTTTAAAATAATGAATTAAATCTATTATCGTTTCAAGACATAGTCTAATTACGAAATTTGTGGTTGAGAAGATTAGTAAGACTTAACCTTTATTACAATTTACTAAACAGTTTAATTATTGTTGTTCCTTTTTATATTTTCTCGTTATTGTTTGAATGACATTAAATGCGTCTGCTCGGGTCCTCCACACAGGTTAACTTTACTATTTAATCCAATTGCTAATGAAAGCTAAGAATATTGAAATGCTGACCTTAAAAATGTATTTTTTGCCATCGATCAACCCAAGGAAACATCGTGCGCGACTTTAAGGTATTATATCCCTATTGACTGAAGTCAAGTTGCTAACTATTCACGAAAAGTAGTCATATTGAAGAAAGAGAGTTAATAATTCTCAGTCTTGATTTTTTCATGTTGGACGAGGACAATTGTTTTGTAATTTTACAACTTGATGATAAATTTTGAATGTTGTTTGACTCTATATTTTTAACAAGGATATCATTGTCTTCAGTCACGTGATGCGATTGCCATTTCCGTGAGAACAGTACTTTCCACAATTTTTGGTGAAATATTCTTGTAAATGCCCCGTAAGGTATGAAAGCCTTATCGTTATTGCGTTCCTATTTCCACTTGATGTTTTAGTAGGTTTTTTAAGCTGGTACTTTTGCCAGAATATTAAAAAAACATAAGGCCGCGAAAGTTTCTCCATATAAGCCCGTAGTAATTAAAAGTCATATAATTCAAAATTTTGCGCCGTAGAAGCATGAAAATTTATTGCCACTGGATAGGGAATGGTTTAAACTATCATTTGGAACATTTTTGGGGGGTACTTAGCTTAGTCGTTCTGACGGATACAATACCAAAAGAAACTGTACCTTCTGAAAATGATCCAAGAATACGAGAGAACGCCGTGTGGATGTAGCCGGAAGAACACAAAGGTAGAACCCCTTGAGACGTGTGTCCTTGAACGAGGCAGAGGCTGCTCGTATCCGGTGCAGGGCGAACCCTTGTGGCAGATGGAAGGAAGCCGTGTCGATTCTCAAGGGGAAAAGAACAACTGCGTCTTTCACTTCCACAAACTCGGGAACGGAACTTCTATAGAGACTTATAGGCGTACGAATAGCTCAATATCACTGGGTTATGTCGCACTTGCGACGCGAAGCGATTTTCTAGCTCAAAAATACCCGGTGATACTTCTACTTGAGTGTGTAGAGACCTTAATAATGCCCAGCTCTATAAAGGGTTTTAAAGCGTAATATCGATAATCTTTCATATTACAAGTATATCCTTTCTATTTCTGGAAGAATATATTTTTCCTTTGAAGAAAGGTTTAATAACATTTGTCTTATAACCAAAATATAAAACATTCCAGATTTGATGGAACCAATGCGCCTTTTCCACAATTGTTTTATTAAAAAATGAATGGCGTAAGGAGAATGCAAGTTTCAGGTTTAAATTCTGCTCCATAGTAATATTATAGAAATTAAATGAAACTTTGTTTTATTGTATTGTTTAGAGGGTAAAATAAGTGGTGCAACATCTGTTCTCGTTTCCATGAATTTTTGTGGGAGAAGAATAAGGGGGTGGATAGATGGCGCGTGATCCCTGACCTCGTGTAAAAGTACAATGCGAATATTCGCTTCACACATCCCCACGATGTCCTATTTATTGTAGAAACACCATTGGTCTAGTCGCGATTTCATATGTAGCTCCCCAGAGCACATTTTAAATTAATTTCAATGGGTGGCACTAAGATACGGTGGAGGGAGGGGGCCAGAAGGGGTCTGGGAATTCTCTTAATTTATTTCGTCATAGTTATTGAAGCTACAGACGGTTTTCGATCGAAAAGCGCGGTATTCTGATTTTTCTAACGTTTTTGTTTTTGTTTTTATTTTTGACACCGGCACCAATAGTTGTCACTAGATTGTATAACGCTCTAGTGCCGTCTTATATAAAGCTTGTAATATACTCTGTATCTCCCGAATAATATTCTTTGTTTTAACTTTGGTATCCCTATGCTACTTGACTTGTTTCTATTCTTTTCTCATCATTCGTCAACGTCGAGCTCTCAATTTTCTAAATACACTTCTGAGTTTCCAATTCCAGCTTCTGCCTCCGAACCTCAATTCTGTGCATAATCTTAATTCATCTGAAATATACAGTGGCAGATCCAGGATTTGATTTTGGCAGGGGCCCATAAAGAAGAATGTTTCATATTATTCAAAAATTGTACTATGTTATTATTTCACAATTTCACATTTTATAAGAACATTAATAAAACATTTCTACCATTAATTTATTGTACTAATAAAGTACCATTATTTTAAAAACAAATTCATTTTCTTTTATTTATGATTTACTTTTTTTCGATTATCTTTCTATTGTAAATTTTATTGAGGTAATTTTCTATTAGATAAGTGGCTCGAAATCTCGCTGGAATGCGACTACACCAGAAACACTGTAATATCGCAGCCTCTACTCATGTTCCCATTTGAGTGAAAATTGCTTCATATGTACGTCATATGTTTGTCATGTGAAGTCGTCTTTTTTTGCGCAATTTTATTAGTTGTTGCTTTCAATGTGTATTCTGAATTTTTCTCGGAGTAAAAAAACTTCCTTTTCTATCTTTATCTCGGTTCTTTGGTGAGGCACGTGCCCCCTGCGCGCCTCCCTCCTTGGATCAGCCACTGGATATGTGCAGTTCAGTGAAACCGTCGTTCATTATGAAAATATTTTTGTATTGTCATTTTATTAATAAAGTTTTTTTTTCTTTATTGATGGCGTGATGATGATAGAGTGATTTACAGTATCAACACTTTCAATCCATAGGAGGGAAACAGAAAAATCAGGAAATACCATTAGCTGAAGATTCCGAACAGATTCTTGTGTAGGAAACTATTTCAAAGTATTGATGCGTGAATGAAAGAACGTTTATTCAATAAAGATGCATTGAGTGGGGAAAGCTTGAGTTTAATCTCTTTCACGTTTAGCCCTTACATCTAGCACAAGTGCTCAATCTGTTTCATATTGTGTGTTGTAGAATGAAGTCAATTTTGAGATCTTAATCTCTTCCTCACTTCCATTACTCGACACAATTCCTGTCTTCAACCGAATGCTTTCAGATCCCCGTGCGCCTATGAAATGTGTCACATGATGATTAGTGCTAATAAAGGTGTTAACCAATGCTACCCACACGTCAGAAAAACAGAACTATCCTTGACACGATTTACAAAGCAAGCATTTCTGACGTACGTGACCAATAGGAAGTGTAATAAATCTAAGTAATTTTTCATTTTCATTATTTAGAGTTCTATTACTTGTTAATAGATGGTATTGGTGCATTGAAGCAACGAAAATTTGCTTTGAGTATAAACTAGTCTTGAACATTTTGTGGATATTTCTTTCATTGTGTCAAATTAGATAATAACCAAGTTTGATTTTTATACAAACAATTTAAGCCCAATTCCACTGTGTACTATAGGCAGATAAGTTCACTCTCATATTTATGAAACATACAAAAGAGTAAATTGATTGTAGACTTTTTACGTTTAATTAGAACCACGAAATTACTGTACGGAAGGGAACAACGACGATAGTTCTTCTCGATGTTTAGGCGTTTAGATTCTCTATTAAACAATATAATTTAAAACCTAAACACGAATCTGATTCTTCCTGTCCAAGTACCGAGGTGAAAGATACAAGAGGATGGAACATGGAAGGTAAGAATTGGAATGTGAATAAAAAGGTGCTGACAGAAAATTGTATGAGATGTGAATGTAATTCATCCTAATGAGTAAGCTTGTAAGAATGTGTGATAGCAATAATTTTTGGGGAGACTAGCAAAAAGAGAAGTGTTGAATAGTTCCGGGATGACGATCGTCCGGTGTCCATCGGATGACGTGGGCACCTGGGCGCGGCGAGGCAGCGAGCGCCGGGCAGGCGGTCGAACGGGCGGGCGGGCAGGTAAGCAAGAACAGACAGGCAGGTAGGCAGCGGCGGTGGCGGTAGGAGACCAAAGGTAGAGAGAGAAGGATTGTTAGGACGGGGGGCAGGAAGGGAAGGGGGAGGATCGGTGGCGGTGGGGACGGTGCTGGAGCGAAGGAATGCAGTACGGGAGGAGGGGTGGGGGATGCAGCTGTCTGTCGCCAATGCTGCACCAAGGGAGGGGAGTCAGATGCTACAGCATGGCAGGGAAAGGAACGGACACTACTTACTGCCTTTGTTGCCAATGGAAGTCGAAGAAGAAATCACACACTTTGCACCTTCCAGCAAAAGACATCGATCACGGAATGACTACAATTCAACTCCAATTATCCCGAACTGCTTCAACCGCAAAATATGATTTGATAGAACGCAGCCAACCCAGTGGCTCGAATGAAAAAAACAACAAGAAGTTCGTTGATTCATGATCGAACGGTAGAACTCTTTTAATATCAGGTTGTCAATTGTTTGTTATTGTTACCCAACGAAACACTCGCGCTATGAATGGATTCGCTTTTGTTGTGTGAAGTGAAACTAGAGCGTAAAGCTACGCGTGCGAAGTGAACTAAACACGTTCCGCTGCATTAATTGATGCAGATTACATCTCTTCACTTGTCAACACAGATAACAGCGCTTGTCCTCACCCATGAGGACTTGAAGGAGCGATGCTCACTCTTGTGTCTGCTACAACACGCTTTTGTCTATAATGAGAAGGAGCTTAGCTTGTTTGCTCTTTAGGACAGAATGATGAGAGCGTTAACACAACCTTTCGACTTCATCTTTATTCACAACTTTCTCCTCATTCTGTGTTTTCGTAAGTTACATCTTAATTCTTCGAAATGAAACTTGGAAATGTGTTTTAATTGTGGTTAGGAGCTGACAGATTTAGTGTTCAGTATACAAACCATGCTATCTATTAACCACATTCTTTTGTTTCTGAAAATCAATTATCAAAATGAACAATATCAAGAAGTTATCCAGATGTTACGTGATATTTCATAAATGTAAATTTTTTGAAAAAGAGAACATTCATTGTACAAATAAATGAACTGGAATAATTATACGACGCTAACAACTAGAGAATCTTAATTTTCGTAGTAAGTGTGACATTCTCCAGGCAATGGCACTCATCGAAATCAATCAGCGAATGGGGGGGGGGGAGTGAAACTTTGAAGTTATTAATTTTGTCTATACTTTGTTAATCCATTTAAGCATAATACTTCTGCTTGTTAATACAATCTATTTGTAAACCTATTATTTTCCCGTACTCTTAATCTTGTGTGCCCATACTCCTGTTTAGGCTACTGATTCTAGAATTTTCTCGTTGAGTTCGGGGGATTGTGAAAACTAATTCAGGTCATCGTAATCTTAATTTGTTAATGTTTCGCGATCGAATATTGGTCAGTTCAGAAACAGAAAATGTACAAAGCGCCTGATTTCAACAGAACCGGACAAAGAGAAGCATCTTGAACCCGAGGCGTAACCGGAGACGGGACTCGATCGACGACCGCTGAGATCGCAACCAGTCACGTCTCCCTACTCCACCCCCCTCTCCACCCCAGGCCTCTCACTCTTTCTCTCTCTCCTTTCTCTATATGGTGACGTTGACACTCCCAAGGTTTTCGCTTCACTCCCTCTGATACTTCTTAACCCAGGAAAAATAGAAAAAAGGCGAAGTTCGACAAAAATTCGTATAGAGACGAAATTTGGTACACATCTTAAGGTCATCATTTTAAATAAAACATCAAGTCCTCATCGATCCGACTTGTGGGAAACATTTTATCCGAAGTCCAAGGTCACGAAAAACGGTTTTTCGATAATATCTCTTTAGCGATTCGGGTTATCCTAAAAATAGTTCTAATAAATTGTATAGATTATAAAATTTCGTACAAAAAAGGTTCTAATATGTTTTTTTTGCGAGCTGAGTGCGGTTTAAAAAACGATGAAAACTGTGTTGCGCCCACGAGTGCGAGAACGCGCTCACGGACTTCCTTCCACTCGACTAACTTAATACGCTCTTTTCTTTTCTAATTTAGATCCGTACTTATAGTACTTATATTGTAAATATCAACACACTTTGTTCTGCATTTATTTATTAAATTTTAGATTTTGCGTATGTATGTTTACAGATAAATATATTTTAATAAAAAAAGGAATATAGTTGTTGATTGTGATTATAATACATTTCCAAACAAACGATTTCAAACAAAATAAGTTTAAAAAAGAAACAACAAAGTATAAAACACAATAAGAAATCTGTATAAATATCTGCAAATCAGAACTTTTTAATTTACGCAAACAAACCGAGTTTTACAATGAAACGTAGTTTGGCAATGTTTCGTTCTGTCGCGTACTTTGCATCCCGTGAGTCTTATAAGTGTTGGTTTTGGTGTGAAATTAACTTTAAAATTATTCAATGCCACCTACGAGGTAGAGTACTCTGCGCATTTTTTGTATCATGATATCCCCTGAAGGCATAATCCTCGGTCTGTTCAGTTCAAAGAAATGTTCGTTTTTGTTAAAACACATTAAAATATTTTAAGATTAATCAGTTCCAAATTCCATAGGGAAAATCATATTTTCATCATCATTTTCTAAATTGTCTTGCTATTATAATACATTTCCAAATCATTAACTGCAAAGAAGATAAACTAAAAAATAAAAATCGTAAAAGATATCTGTTCCAGCTTGTACGACTGTCTGCGGATCACCCTCGGAAGACGTTTCTCAATATTTCGAGAAACACGTTTCTGTCTCTTCTTCTGAAGAACGAGCTGTTGACACCACTGAAGACTATCCCTCCTAAAATGCCTTTTTGAACGGTAGTACATTCTTCACCACTTCGTTCTTGTGGACAAGTGAGGTCCTTGTGTAGTAGCTAAGAACGTGAATTATCTAAAATTAAATTTGGGTGGGTAGTTTAAAGCGATTCATTGCAGTGAACGGAGGTGTATTTACTGAGCAGACGTTTTTTGAAATTACTCTTTGTCCCGAGATTGTGCCGTCAATGTTGGTTTTTAAAATGTCACAAGATTGCTTCATTTGCCTGTAACCTTTCTGAAAAGGTGAAATTGTTGTGTTTGAAAGAGGAATTAAGACGTAGTTTCCAACAATAAAAGAAGTGAGGGACAGACTCAAAATTTACACAATAAACAATCTGAGACTATTCATATTGAATGTCGCACAAGGTACACTCTTAAGAGAGGTATTGCTGCAGCTGTAACACTAATAGATACAAAAGAGGCCGCTACGTCTACTAACAACCCACCTGATGAATGGAGAGATATCAGATCCTCATTGTTCCCCTGTGAAATATTGAGATCCCCGCGATTTTTCTCTCGTGAATTTTGTATTATATCTGCAACTTTATTCTTTCTTCCTTTCATTCCCATTGATATCAAGTGAGAATGATATCCATTAATGTATCTGGATTAATAGTATGTATGTGTATCCTAAATCCTTTATTTTCACTAATGTAATTGAGAAAAGGTTTTGGAATACATCAATTTTTCTCCCATATGGGTGAATTTCCGTAAAATCCTTCACTAGCAGACATTTTCCATAATTGTTCGTGTCACGCTCTTCCCAAACCCCACCTTTAGGGGTGTCGTGAGGTCTGAAAGGTACATAATGTTATTGGAAATACGATTGTTCATCTCAGAATACACAAACACCATGGACTCGACCTTAATATCGGTCTTTTTCCGTCTCTTCCTTCCCACTCCCAGCTCTGAGGATACCCTCAGTGCCCCTATGTGATCTAAATGGCATTCGTAGTTTACACATCTTTTCAATTCTAAAACTATGGATCCGATGCAATTTTCATTTTCTTGCGTTTCAAAATAAATTTTCAATTATTTTTATCCATAATCCTATTTTTACCCTCCCCCAAGGGGTGCTCTTGGATTTTTTCACTCATGAGGGTTGAATTACAACTTACGCGATGTCGAGATTTTACTATAAACTCAGCACACTGAAAATGTAGACTCGTCACTGGTATCTACCGTGTTCGATAATTCTTCATGGGATCCCGTTCCTTAAGGGTGCTGGAGTATATACAGGTTGATTGTAAACACGATACTACTTACAGGTAGATTTTGTAGAAGTATCGCATTGTACGTCCCCGTGTAGCTATACCGGATTTTGTTTCGGTAACTTTAGGTGCTTCACACTATACTTCGATTAATTGAAAAGAAAATTCATTATGGCTACCAAGGTATGTAAAAAGAATGCCAACTTCAAAGAAATAAACCTCAAACTCATTGGGAAATTGACATATCGGTAATGACTCTGCGGTTTTTTCTGAGGTTATTTCAGGCCGCCGTCGTGTATAAGTAAACATAATGGAATTGATAGAGTTATATGTGCTCGGAGATGTCACCGAGCGGTGTGAGAAGCAAACCACAAAAGAAAGTAGGCAACAAACTCAAATGAACATTTTTTGCGAAATTTCTGCCAATTACGTAGTAAATATCCTGACTGTGTGATTGATGCATCGTAATAATTTCCAATATATATGTTGAATAGTTCGACTATAAATCCAGCAAGTGATAGAAAGCCCGTCTGGTGGCTCAGGTGGCAGCGTTCTCGCTCTTCAAGTCATCCCGGGTTCAAATCCCCGGTGGACCGGAAAAATTTGTAGCTTTTCACACGAATGTCCCAGTTCATATAACTGTGACTACTGAAAAGCGAACCCTCCATCTGCTATCCACCTCCTACTGCTCCTAGTGACAATAACTAACTATTGCTAACTACTTCTACTAAACCTTCCACGTGGGCCAAGTTGTTGGTAAACCCAGCTAAGCGGCCCACCTTCTAACAATGGCGTAACACCCACCTCCTATCGCTCCATGTAGATAAGCTTCAATAGCATGCCACATTTCCCATTTCAAATACTACAATGGGAGTGATAGAAGGAACTCCATCCCTTCCCCGTCAAGTGTTTGTTAGGGTGGCATGGGGGTTCCTGCGCATGAATAATTAGTACATATATAGAAATGTTTAACCGTAGAAATTCAGTATTATTTTCCTCTTAACAATCTGACACTACGATGATTCATTATTCCCCCTCTGACGATTAACTTTCGTGATACAATTGGTGAACGGCGAGATAATGAAAATGGAGTTTTACTTTCTTTTCTTTCCTCTTGTAAGAAATTCCTTTATCCCTTCACTTAGTTGCTAGACTTATCGGAAATCTGTTCAAACAAAACTTCTCAGAAACTGAATTCAAGACGTTCCATATATAGAGCGGTTTACGAAAACTCCATCAGGAAAATTGTTCGAACTTTAATTGGTTGCTCTTTGCGTTGCAGTAATTAATGTTTCATAACTCGTTTGTCGTTTATGAAATAATCATTCAACCAAGGTAACAAATGTTTAAGAGTTGATCGCATTACAATTTTAGATACATAGCACTGTAATCACTTAATCGCACCTAGCAATTTATTAAAATAACAAACTGAGGACCTGTGGATTTACTTGCTTGAATTTGTACAAATATTCTTCCTCGATATGCAGAGATTTTTTTCATTAAAATATTGTACGTGTAGAAAGTTTCGGAC
>NNCF01129278.1:641316-656350 GCA_002313205.1 Laupala kohalensis | reverse complement strand
AATAATAATAATAATAATAATAATAATAATAATAATAATAATAATAAATTTGAAATAAACCAAAATCATTATCTTTTGTGTTTCCACGACGAAATGGCCGATATTAATTTAAAAATAAAAATAAATAGGGCTGAGTAAAGCACGGAAAACGGCGGTAAGTGATGTTATTTCGAAAATCACCACAAGGCAGGAAACTGAAGCCTTCAATGTTTAGCGAGACACGTTAGGAGACCGTCTGAGAAGTTTCAAACTTTCTGTGACTGTTAATCGTCCCCCTGGATAGAAAAGTCTAAAAAATATTTGATGACATCGAAAAGCACCTAGTTTTAAATATAATTGATCTATGTATTCCATTCATGTCCCTCAACAAGGGATATTTTTTGCAGTTTGCGATTGATTTTGAAGATAATTTAAAGGTACCTCACGAGTTTTCAAATCAGAAGAAAAGTGCCGGAGAGCAATTTTACTGTAACTTCATGGCGCGACAACTCAAGTAACGAGACTAAAAGCCTTTAAAGAATTTCAACACGTTACCTAGGGACTTTGTTTGGTAGAATGATTTTGTATGAAGTATTTGTAATTCGATTTTAGCACAAATCATGTAACATAACTATTTTCTAAAAACTGTGACTGGTCGGTACTAGAAGAACATTTCTTGACTGACAATTCAATTCTCAGTTCTTTTCAAAAAAGTATTAATTTCAAAATAAATATAGAAAAACTGTAAACTTATTTCTTTAGAGCATGAACTGACGGAGATAATTGATTTCAAATTTCAAAAAGTATTTTTTAAATGTTATAAGCAAAAATACTGAGGAGTCCGGTACTAAAGGACTTCCCCCTAGTGATGTATTGGAAGAAAAGAGGGCTCTAATGACCTTGATGTTGGCGAAGATGGAAGAGAAGACGAATATCAATTCTCGTGTAGATCTAGGAATTAGCTGTTAAGATACAGAGGGAAAAACAGAGTTCACCGTCGAACACGGAAGAATGAAATCGGACCCCCTTCCCAAATATCGAGAATATTTGGACTTTATTACCAGACAGAAAATTATAATTATGAGAGCTGAACTTATGGCTGTAAATACTATTTACGTATTTTAACTTATAATAGGTTATAAAGAACTTACTAGTTTTTATTTTGTTCATGAGGCAAGATTGCCAATTAAATTTGATCGCGTGTGAGTAACACCAAAACAGTTATTGTGAATCGTTCACCCACCCTTTTGAAAAATTAAGCTTGAGAGACTAGATTCGACACTTACGCTATTTCATTTCGTTAAAAATTAAGAACTAAGATAGGAAAAAATCTCACAACTACGTGAAATTAAGTTAAGAACATTAAGCAATAAATAAATTATATTAGTACGTAAGTAATTCCACGTCAAGACTGATCGGAAGAATATGTTTATAATATTTTAATGGATATGCTGCAGTCAGAGAAACGTATATGAGAAAGTATGTGCAATGGTTTTGCACCACAAATTGCTTTTTAGACTCAATAATATCATTATAAATCTTATTTTCATTTCTTTGGGGATCAGCGTGTTCCGTGTCGAAAAATAAATGACTAAAAATATCGAGACTGGTGGTCTTATATGGAGCTATTTTGAAATTCCCCGTCATTGGAAGTTTGCAATCGAAAAAGTATGGCCAGATTTAGATTCTACGGGAAGTTTAATTGAAAAATACATTTACGTGTTTATTTCTGGAACGTTTAGCTTCAAGCGAAATTAACGCTAAATTATTGTTCTTCAATATTCTAATGCTGGGGTCGAGTTGGGAATAACCTATGAGAACACTCGCCTAATTTCCTTTTGGGAACTATTAAGGTATTAACGAATTTATTTGCATGGAGTCATGTGCTGATGCAATAAATGCGTATACCATTCGCAAATGAAACTCGTAGCTTGGGAACTTCCCCGAACTCTGCCGATTCTACCCCTAATGAGCATGCCGCTCAGCCTATCCGGGGTTAGACCCTTAAGCTAGGGCCACACATATGGCTAGCCTTGCCAAAGAGTCATCGGCAAATATTTGCTTCAATGATTTATCTGCCCTTGCCTCAATGAAGCATCAGCGGCAAATTCTACTACTATTGACGTCCATTATTTCTGTGAGCCTTTCACAGAAAATAAAAATATTATTCGTCCATTAAAGGTCGTAAGTTTTTAATTATTTATTTAATCAGCGGCAAAGGCTGGCCACACACATCAAGCCTCGCCAAAGAGTCATCGGCAACTATTTGAGAACACAACTTTCAATATATTTCGAACGAAACCTTAAAGTTGCTTGTATCGTCTCCGTTAAATTTGTTCATATTAGGATTCATATAGTTTAAATAAAGGAGAAAGCGTTACCATTACCTTTTTGTTGCAATTTTTATTAAATCGAATCGTATTTAACCTTCTTCAGCAATACCGGAACAATTTTCGGAGCTTTATTGCAATTAAAATAGATATAAATAATAAATAGCAATATGCTCTATTTATTTTATGCCACCTAATGTAACAGCATTATTTCGTAGCAACATTAATAGATTAAAAGCACGCGGCATGTTGATTTAAAAAAGTAAGTCATAATTATAATAAAAACTTCAATAAATAGTATTTGAAGTTCATATAACTGTTATAATTGTTTTACTGCTAGTATTATATTCCCACATCTTCGCTCACATGCAGACTTGATTGACTTACGATTTAATTTACGCGCACTATTGTTCTTCGACGAATGTGTTGCCAGATCGACGAGCAGTCGACAAGGAAGGCGGTTCCTTTGTCTTGGACTCGGGGCTGGTAGGTTCTTGTCATTCCTATTGATCAGCCTTCCAACACCTACCAGAATGGAATATTTGACTATTCTTGCCAATGGGGAAGCGGCCACACCGCTCGCCAGTGATCAACTTTGGAAGATATTTGGCTATGATCGCTATGTGTATGGCCTAGGCTTTAACCAACTACTGGACCCAAATATATGACCATGTTTTTTATTTAACGTTTTATTACCATTTTAACGTAATAGTTGTATTCTATATAAAACTGCGAATAAAATGAGTCTAAATGCAATACAATTACGATGCAACCCTGTTTTTGAATTACGCTGTATCTATCTTTTCCAATCATTTTCAGAAGTATCGACAGGGTAGCGGCGAGTAAATATTTTCCCTAAACACAAATAACAAATATTTACTCCGTGTTACATCTGGATTCCATCTCACCTTTTGTTCGATTATTGAACTACTTCAAAGTGTGTACTAAAGATGACGCCAAACACGTATCTAGGCGCCTTATTAGACAACAGGGATACGGACGACTTATACAGACAACAACAACAGATAAAACAACAATCAATACTTCAAAGCAGGACCGCCATAAGATAAACCTAGAATCCTGTTTCAACTCGCCGTGAACCATGTAACAGATACTTCCTCCAAGAGATGTTCAAATCGTAAAACCTGCGAAGATAATGAAAGGAGAACGGAACAAAATAAATCTCGCAAACAGAAGAGCACCAATTTTGTGTTAGAGTGATTCCTTCATATCAAAGAATTAATTTCTCAATTACAGGAAATATTTCTCAATTATTGTAACTTGTAAAATACATCTAACAATCCCAAACAAACAGTAGTTTCGTAAGGGGAATATTGGGATACGATCTCTTCGATTGCGTTCGCGATACTCCAAAAATTGAGCGAAAGTTTTCTAAATGACAATTCATCTTTCTAAAATCCTTTATTTCCGTTAACGCAATCCTGGCGACACACGACAAACAGTAAATGTTGTGTCACGTATAATCTAGTATTAGGCGCACTTTTTATTTTGAATAGTGTTCTTAATATTTACACAATGGAAAAATGTGTAAGATATGGTAAAACAGCTTCATTTCCCTATAAAATGGTAAGTCTCACTTAACTAAGAAGTAATTTCGAAAGAATTAAAATAGTTCGTACTATCTTCAGTATCGATACGGTCGATATGAATTAATTTACGGCTCAATACTCTAAGTGTAGTTGGGAACGGGAAGCATGACATACGTGGTAACACTTTAAGAGGATTGGAAGATGCTTAAGGTTCGGGGATAACGAAGTGACAAACAAGTTTAATGGACAATACCAAACCAAGGACTAGTTGGCAAGGGATGGGCATTTAGAGTTGAGTGTGATTGAGAAGTTCATCAACAAGACGCAGAAACAAAATAAAACAAAAACCAAGATAATGAAAGTTGACCAACAAAACGCAATAGGCAATGTTTAAAAATCCAATTGGATTCAAATGATGTCGATTCGAGGTAAAGTATTTGGAAGAGAAAATCAAGTAATGATTGTGTATCTCCAAATTATGTTTCCGAGTCTTTCTGAGGTAGTCAATTACGTGTTTAGGAGTGTAATATTAAGGTTGGGCTTAGGTTGAAGAAAGCTACCAATACAAATATGTCGCTGTATTGAATAACTGACGATATATCTCTGATAAAAATGGTCACCCTTATGACCGATAGGTAAAACTTAAAAAAGATGAAGTATATCAATAACCTACAAGCGAGCAATGCACATTAAAAATAAAATTAAACCGTAGATGAATATAAACCAAATTAGAAATGTGTTATTCTTTGTGTAATCGACAAAAAATATCAACAATCTCAGAATTGGCTAAAATTTTGTCTTTTAGTTTATTTCCGTTAATAACCGAGATTCAACTCGTTTATTCGATAATTTTATCATTATTTCACATTAAGTTACTCAATGTCCGTTCTATGATGAAGTTAACTCTAATTATGCAGTGAACGCGAAATAGTAAAAAATCTGTACTAAAGTAAATAATTATGCTTCTATATACGTAAGATTTTGAATTATAGGGTCCATTCTTCAGCGACAAACAATAAAATTCCTTACTTTTGTTCACCCAAGGACATTTAAGGTCAAACATACAAGTTCTACTTTTCCACTTCGAGTCGAGGGATATAGAAACGACGTGCGTAGAATTTCTTAGTAAGAAAATCAGGGTTCGAATTAAGGGGAGGGGAGCCACGTTATTTCTCCACTTCTGACTTCTACATCTTATGTGGAAGCATCCCAACTAGGAGGGGAAAAATTTATCCTCTCGTGCTCGTCAATAATATTTGTCAAAAATTTGAAATAATATGCCAACAATTAGACAAGTTTCTATTAGGTCAAAATAGTCAATATATTAGGCACATAGTATATCAGAATTAAATACAAAGTTACAAAAACTGTACGGTTCTTTCATATGCCCCCTTAAACATATAGTGACATTTTATCAACAATTTTATAAAGTGCTGTATTGGAATATGAAAAGAGAAGCTTCAAAAGTTTCCTCTCCTGCTTCCATACTTTCTTTAACTCGAACACCAAAGAAAATGTACGAAGAGTAGGAAAACGCTTCGACTTTTCGGGCACGTATTTGTCATAGGACTCCACAACAAATAAACTTTTTTAATCTAATGGTAAACACATGGAGTCATCATTTCCTCAGTCTCGGTCATAACCGGTAACATGCGGAGAGAGTTAGTCATTCCGAGAATTTTGAAGATTTGTGATAAACGCTTGACCCAGTGATTCACCCGTTCAATCCGCTATGATATCAAAACAGGACGTCATAATTACAAAATCTAGTACTCCGATACGTTTGAATGTTGTGAGGCCTTGCAAAGTTTATGACATACAATTGAACAATTATAACATTTTACTCGAAAAGACATATTTTCACATGGTCACTAAAAGAACCCTGGGTATTATTTTACAATTAGCATCTTTGATTGTTCTTCATTTGCATAGAAACTATTGCAACTGTGTTGAGTAAAATGTAACAAAGAAATCTTCAAACAATTCCTTATTCCAATGCAGATGGAATTAACACTTAATTTATTGAAACCAATCCCCAGCATTCAATGATTTAAATACGAAGACAACAGCGATTCTTGAAATAAAATAAATCATCCTAACAAGAAACAGGGGGCTTCCATGCAAGCAGTCAAAGGATGTTTGCTAATCTCTTTCAATTATCAATGTTAACAAAATATTATTAATTATTGATATTATTCTCGTCTAAAATCATAACTAAATTGAAATTATTTTACCGATCTTTCTCGTGGACAATTATTTATTATTATTATTTTTCTATGTCATTGTTTTATTTGTATGTGTGGTTAATTTGTTTTTCAACTTGTTACCAAGATAAATCAAACAAATTTGTTCATATGTTCAAAAACGATCACCTGACGATAGCAGGAATGTATTGCTGAAACATTGTTACACTAATAATAAATAATTGTGTACAAAAAAAGGTCAGTTCAATAATTTCAATTTAAAGTAGTATTAAGTTGCAATTTAAATGCCTTGTAGCATTAATACATTGGAACATTTTAGTGATTTTACGTTTCTTTACTGCCTGAAATTAAAAAAGAATAAAACAGCATAGCAACTTCCTGGTAGCTCATGCTACGCTGGTGCGCTCTCTTGCCACGGAACAACCTCGGGTTCATTTCTCGACGGGGTGTTCGTTCTTCGAAGATTACATCCATTCATTTTAAGTAGTTCTGAAATCTAAAATCAAGTAAGGAAACACGTAGATATTTGGAGAAAGTTTCGAATAAATATTTCAATCGTTTCACAGAATTTTCACCGTAGAAAAGTATACATAACATTTCATTTAAACAGTTTGTAAATCAGGAAAAATATCCATTTTTGCGCGCAGATAAATTTGACCAGTCAATATGCGTCGCTGACTTATCGAGCTATTTCCATAAAAATGTTTCATGCTTCTGAAAATAAGTGTGATAGAAAATACCTGCTTCTACGACAGCTTTAGGTAAAGCCAATACTCCACTTCCGGCCATTTCCCCTGCTATGAAAACAGCTGCCCAAAATACAGTGAGGCCTCCACGCCTGAACGATCGGTTCTAAGCAAGGCGAAATAGAAACAATGAAAACAAGCTGTATTTACTTTTTTGAAAAATCTGCAAGAATGCACGATAAACTTTTCAATCTACTTTTTATTCACCAAATTGAATTACACGTACCTTGTGTTCAGTTGAATCATCAGTGCCATAATATTCCCTTCCAGTTTCATTATTCAATAATCTTATGTTGTGGTTTTCATTTCCACCTGCTTGATAACTGACACTCATAATTTTCACTTCGGTAAGGAACAAGTTGCAAACATCCTACTCGAGATCACCCGTCGCTATGACGCGACTACAACAGTCGCTCAGACCGATTCTTTCCTTCAATAGATAAACGATCATTGCTACTGATTACGTCATGGCTCCTAGTACGAAGTTCGTCCGCTTTCACAGGGGAAATTGATGAGGCATATTGGGAAATGACCTACAAGAACGACTCACTATCTAAATTCTACAATCTTCAATTTTGACGTGACAAAAGATTGGCAATGATTAAGATGCTGTAATTATGACGTGATTTTTAAGTTGGCTTAGAGCAAGAACAGTGAACATATATCATATTACATTATAAGACAATTTTTTCCCTTGATGAATAAATTCACTCTTTCTTCCATATTTTGGAATGGATTGCGCCAGTGGCGTAGTGGCCATGGAGCAGTTGAAGTAATTTCTCCACGACGCTAGAATCGAAAGGGGATGAGGGAATTTTGCTTAAAAAATGAAAAAGATTGAACCCTCTCTCCCCACTCCTAAGGTATAGCCTTGGAATTGACGGAGGGTCGTACGTCTAAATTTCTTGGGCTCCGCACAAAGACGAGGATATGTGGCCAACATCGTGCACCTACCGTTTTGACGCCAGCGATAGACCTGATACTCGTCTTACAGAAAGCTGAGTAGATCTGGAAGTCAGTCTGGACGTTGGAGTATGTGAAACTATGTCACGACCTTGACTGGATTCGAACCCTGGCCACCCATTCAGTAGCCCCATTAGTCTTGCAGACCCTAAATGCAAGGTGTGGATACATAATGAGGACCCTGCAACTCGCTGAACCGTAATTCAAAAAATATCCTCAAACTCGTAACAAACCGGAAAAAATGGTCCTGCAATTTCAGTTTTCTAATCAATTTAACAAATAAGTGTGGTTAATTATTAAATATATTTCAATAACTGAAATTCGATATAATAATTTTACTTATTGGAATGAAAGCATGTATGATAGTTTTCAATTATTTGAATTAAGATTTCTAACAAAATGTAAACATGAATAAATGTTAACATACGTATTATTATGAGTCCTCTTATTTATTAATGTCCTATTATGTAAATGAAATAACGTGTGTAATTACTGTNTGAATCATCAGTGCCATAATATTCCCTTCCAGTTTCATTATTCAATAATCTTATGTTGTGGTTTTCATTTCCACCTGCCTGATAACTGACACTCATAATTTTCACTTCGGTAAGGAACAAGTTGCAAACATCCTACTCGAGATCACCCGTCGCTATGACGCGACTACAACAGTCGCTCAGACCGATTCTTTCCTTCAATAGATAAACGATCATTGCTACTGATTACGTCATGGCTCCTAGTACGAAGTTCGTCCGCTTTCACAGGGGAAATTGATGAGGCATATTGGGAAATGACCTACAAGAACGACTCACTATCTAAATTCTACAATCTTCAATTTTGACGTGACAAAAGATTGGCAATGATTAAGATGCTGTAATTATGACGTGATTTTTAAGTTGGCTTAGAGCAAGAACAGTGAACATATATCATATTACATTATAAGACAATTTTTTCCCTTGATGAATAAATTCACTCTTTCTTCCATATTTTGGAATGGATTGCGCCAGTGGCGTAGTGGCCATGGAGCAGTTGAAGTAATTTCTCCACGACGCTAGAATCGAAAGGGGATGAGGGAATTTTGCTTAAAAAATGAAAAAGATTGAACCCTCTCTCCCCACTCCTAAGGTATAGCCTTGGAATTGACGGAGTCCATGGTTTGCACCTGGGCTCACTCGAAATATAAATAAAACAGCACAAGTATTTCAATCGTGTCTTAAACGATTGCGTCTCATGTACTATGCGAGTATGTAAAGGAATCATGGGAGATAAAATCACGCATTTTCATCAGATCAATCAGTGTCAGGAGAGAAAATGCACTTTATTAACTGCATTGGAAAATGAATAAAAGTTGTATGCACGTGTCATGTGTTAACTATCGCGCACCCGAATCGGGCAGAATCGTATTCAGACCTCTGACTGTTCTTGGGATAGAAACTTCATCGAAACCGTACAATTTACAAATATCCTAGAAGCATGGTTTCCGCCATTTCCGCTGAAATCGACAAAGGACCGAGATATGTTTGTCCGATATTTCTTTCTGTAATTATTTAATCAAGTGTAATGACATTAAATATTCACTGTACTTATTAATATATTTATATATTTGATGATGGTTTATTATGTTTTTAGTTTTAATTAATGCATCATTTTTTGTATAAATGCTACATTAAGTAAAAACTACCGCGTAAATTAACTGCGTAACTATAAATTTCGTATGAATAATGATAATAAGAATTTTAGAATCAAATTTAGTAGTAAAATTAATTACTCAATAAACTGTATATTTCTGCACTCGGAAAGAAAATTGATTTTTCCGGTTCTGGGATCCTATATAAAATATATTGAATGGAAGAGGTTTTTCTATTCTGTCCTAAGTAAATATTGAAAAGAAACGTATAAAAGTCAATCGTTAACGGCCTTTTGGCATCTATCAATTTAGAGTGATGAGGCATTAAAAAAGAATTCGGTGATCACCAGTCATGTCGTTATTGAAAGGTGTAAAATAAGAAGTGAAGATTGACATAAGACTACGAAATAGTCTATTTTAAAGAAACTGCGTGCAGGGGCGCACCCAGGATTTATGTGAAATACTTGAGTGTGANTCTGCACTCGGAAAGAAAATTGATTTTTCCGGTTCTGGGATCCTATATAAAATATATTGAATGGAAGAGGTTTTTCTATTCTGTCCTAAGTAAATATTGAAAAGAAACGTATAAAAGTCAATCGTTAACGGCCTTTTGGCATCTATCAATTTAGAGTGATGAGGCATTAAAAAAGAATTCGGTGATCACCAGTCATGTCGTTATTGAAAGGTGTAAAATAAGAAGTGAAGATTGACATAAGACTACGAAATAGTCTATTTTAAAGAAACTGCGTGCAGGGGCGCACCCAGGATTTATGTGAAATACTTGAGTGTGAACATGGTTTCAATGATGGGTTCGATAGGATATAAATGAAAACAAGGGTTAAAAACCGAAAGATCCTGAGTTTTATCATAACACGCGATCGAAAAGGCCAGTCGATGTAGAGATGTAGAACGTAAAATCAATTTAAGTATATTGAGGAGTGAAAAGACTTCCTTGATATAAAATCGCTCCTCCTAGGAAAATAGCAACAGATTAATAACGACAGATTAATTTTTCAGTAAATCACATCTTTCTAATCGTATTGTAGACTATGTGTGACTATCAGTCGCAACAAAGGAGCCAAATACATTCTTAAAAGACTTATTTCTTCGAATGAATATTACGCATCGACTGTTCTTATATAGAAAAGCTAGACATAAATGAATTTTCATCCGTTTCTTTGTTATGGCTTCCTTCTGAAAATTCGTACTCACTTGAGTACGAATTTTCAAAAAGTTTATTCACTTGCCTCATTTGACAATTTGCTTTTGACTTTGACAGAAATAATTCAGAAATAATTGAGTTTTCACGAATTTTCAGAATCGACGTAAAAATATTGGAACCGAGATCAGAATCGAAAAAATGCATCATTATCATCTGTACTTCAATTCATTGATTTACTAATTTAATCTTTTTATATGGTAATTTTGTAAACGTTTTTTAATAACATTAGAAAATTACTGTACAATAATCATTATTAGTCTCTAGACTAGAGATTCTAGTACAATACTCTGGGTTACAAACCTAGAGGTTGATTAAATTAAATTAGAACTCACCAATTGTCAAATACACCAATTTGTTTGATCACATTTTTCTACCGACGCGTCTTCATCAATAACAAGACTTCCCGCTTCCATGTGTGATTTTTTTTCACTCCCTTTGCCATCCACATTAGCACAATTAATTGTATTAGTTTTTCTAAAATAATCGTTAATTGTATTTTAATAAGTTTTACTACACAGATTACCTTCACAGAAAGAACATACTCCGCACTCAAATTAATTGAGGCAGCCCAGTTGGCGGAGTATGATCGCCACTACCATCTTTCTGCGAACATGATCGCGTTTCTGTATCTTTCCTTTTCCACACGTGGGGTACTTCGCCTATGACCCAGCCATGGCGCCGTGAAGTCGACAGCTGGCTAGGGTTATTTTCAATTATCGTAGGGACTATCACGTTCAGGTGTTTTGCTGACATATCAGTCTCTGGACGAAACATGAAATTTGGTATGGACCAGCTTGTGTTTCCGTTCAAACGGCAGTTAAATCGTGTTATTTTCAAATAGTTTTAAATACGCTCAGAGACATTATTCTGGAAGAGAGCAGATTAGGTACTCTTTAATTACGTATCTTCATAGATTTTTTCTCACCAATTTTGATCGGATTTTTCGTGTGAGTACGCAATCATTCATGCTAATGCCACAATAACTACTAATTTTTGAATTAAGTACTTATATTTAACCCTGAATAGATGAGAAACAGCCTAGTAATAGAGCAGATAGGAAACATAAACATATGAGAAAACCTCTTCTAATAGAAAATCGATTGCATGATTATACATGAGAGGTCTACCCGAGAGGAACCCTGCCCGAGGGTACTAAGAATGTATTAATGTTTTGGTTGAATGAGAAGTATTCTTGATATCGCCTCAATACGTGAGAGTTATGCACACATGCCCGCATGAAGGAAGTGTCGACCCCTGAGAGGGCGGTTGAAGTGGACGTCTCCGGAATGGAAGCAAATTGTTAGCAGGTATTTCTGTTTACGTTATGAGATTTACAGTGACTGCGGTGGAGCGGATAATTATTAGTTGGAACCTGTTTTCGTCAAAAATTTCAGAAGATAATTGTTTACTCGAAGCCGGACAATTTGCATAATCTTCATATATGTCTATAAGTCATTTTCGATCATAAAATTATGCTCTAAGTTGTTTCGATTTGGTACGGTATTATAGGGTTTAGGGTGTGGATGGGGTGGGCACCTCAGGTTATATCCTATCGATCCTATGTTCACATTCCTCTAGCCCCCCCCCCATAAATAAATGCTGGGTGCGTCCCTGCGAATGCGTAACAGACATTCTAAATGATAATACGCGAGTTGTACATAATTGATACACATGAACAGAAGGTTTACATTAACCTGTGAATATGTGATGATGACGCTTGAAATGTCAAGCCTACAAATTGTTGAAAACTGTGCTAATGATAAAGATACTCACAGACCAATGGAGTCGTTTCCTAGACAGGAGCAACGAAGTTCAAATCTGAGTCGATCCTTGATATCATGATAAAGTAAAAAAAACATCAGTAACGTTTTCTCAAATACTGAAAAACAGAAATTATTAATAAATTGGGAAATATTTGTTTACATCTTTATTTATAAAAATTCATCCTGTCTATGTTTGTGCTCGCAAAACTCTAAAAGTAATTGGTCGATTGACTTGAAATTTTGACACATCGTTGCATTCGAATACGCGCGTGCTTTATAGTAAAATAAAATTTTGACACAATGTTGCATTCGAATACGCGCATGTTTTTACACACGGCGCGACAAAAGTGTCTTTACGATAAAAAATATCTTTTTATAAAAATAAATATTTTCTCTTCCTTTCCTTTCATTCCATACAGCCACAGCAACAGCAAGGCAGGGTATTTAATTGAATGATGTGTTTACTCGGTGTATCTACGAGTATGTTCGCTAGAATACTTTTATTTACTTTCCCATTCATTTCAATCAGACTGAGCCACAGTGAAGCGTGGCCGGGTTTAGCCATCTTCATTCCTTCAGTTCTTTTTAAAACATAGGGCTTCGGCAAAGGACCTCCATCTCACTCTGTTTTCCGTCAGAGGGATGATCTGCTTCCATGTTGTTCCAGCTTCCCGGATCTCTCTTTCCACTGTCCTTCTCTAGGTACCTCTTGGTCTACCTTGGCCACGACTACCTTGCGGATTCCAGCAGAGTTCTTCTCTCTCAATTGCGTTCCTGAGTTTTCGTAGGGTGTGACCAATCCAATTCGATTTTCTGCGTTTGATTTGGAGATTTATTGGGATTCCGCCAGCTTTTTCCAGTAGTTCTTTATTTGATATCACCAGCGGCCATCGCATATTAAAATCCTTGTTAAACAGCGATTTGTGAAGACTTGCAGACGCTGTGTCATTTAATTTGTGATCTTCCAAGTTTCTGCTCCATACAGAAGTACAGACTTTACATTTGAGTTGTATATAGAGAGTTTAGTTTTAAGAGAGATGTTTCTACTCTTCCAGATTTTTCTCAGTTGTATAAAACTGACATTTGCCTTTGCATTTCTCTGCTTTACGTCTTTTTCCGTACCACCAGTTTGCGTCACTACACTTCCCAAGTATGTAAACGCTTGGATTTCTTCAATTTTTCCTTGCTGTATTTCAAAATCTTCTTGTATTGTTGTATTCAATCTCATAGATTTAGTTTTTTGGAATTGATGGACGGGCCAGCTTTACGCGCTTCTTTACAAAGGTCTTCAAGTTTATTTTTCATTCCAGTAAACGTTTCTGACAGAAGACAGATGTCGTCCGCATATTCCAAACCCTCCAAGGATCCCATTAAACCCCATCTTATACCTCTCTTTGCTTGTGCTGTTACTTTCTTCATTATATCATCTAGGTTTATGATAAATATCAGATGTTTCACTCCAGAATTGACAGGTAGCCACCTTGATGTTTTTTCATTGCGTACGATGTAACATCTGAAACCATTGTATAGTTCTTTTATCAAATCTATCAGTGTTCTTGACATTTTATACTTTTTAAGCACTTCCCAAATCCATTCCCTTTTAAGGGAGTCAAAGGCCCTTTTGAAGTCCACAAAAATTGCATAAATGCGACTTCTCCATTCTGTGCTTTGTTCAAAAATTATCTTTAAGTTATTAATTTGATCTACGCATGATTTTCCTGGCCAGAATCCTGCCTGTTCTGTTTGTATTTCTTTTTCGGTCTTCTTTATCCTATTAAATAAATTTTTTGACCATATCTTACTGGGTACTGATAATAGTGTGATGCCACGCCAAATGTTGCAGTTTGTTAGGTCTCCTTTTTTGGGTAACGTTATCAAAAAACCCTTCCTTCCATTCTTCTGGGGTCATTTTATCTGTCCAAATTCTTCCAAAAACTGGGAGAGGATCTTTGTGGTAGTACCGACGTCATTTAGGAGGACTTCTACAGTAACATTATCGGTACCAGGGGCCTTTCCCCGTTTTAATACATTTAAGGCTTCTTTAATTTCTCTTTCTGTAGAAGCTGTCATATTCCCTCCATTTTCTACTCTCCCTTCTTCCACTTCTCTCTCCTCATTCTCCTTATCGTCATCGTTATTTGGTTCATCATTAATGTTAAATACTTCGTTGAAGTATTCATGCCATCTTTGCAATTGTTCTTCCTTATGGGTTAGGAGTTTCCCTCTTCGATCTTCTACGGGGAGTATTCTCATTTGATTCTTGCGGGACAGCTTCCTGGTAATTGTCTAAAGTTATTTTTTGTCATTTCTTTTAGCAGCGTCCTCTGCTTGCTTTGNAAGAGACAGTAACAACTAATCAATCCATGCTAACACACAACAATTTTATACCACAATATTAATAGCTTGTTAAAAGAGAAAAATGTCTGTTTAAGGAAAGAAACAACACATTCAATATTGTGAAAAATGCCTTGCAACATATTACTTGAAATCTATACACATTATGAAGAACATCTCTACCGCTAGATATCTATATTAATAGAGTAAATGTTTACATAAATAATCATGGAAAAAAGTTCATACTATTTATTTCGTGCTTGTGCATACGTTTGAATTGAATAAACAAAGCTAACCTTAGGCCCATAAAGGGGGGGGA
>NNCF01129278.1:593304-641074 GCA_002313205.1 Laupala kohalensis | reverse complement strand
GGATCCGGGACGGGGACTCTCCTCTTGGGTGTCAAAAGACCGGGACAGTCATCGCCCTCGCGTAAACGAAGTGAACAGATATCTGTCTCTCTTTCTTGCAATGGTAAGATTACACAACAGATGGCCGATCTAGAAAACAGCGTTGCACTGAAGATTCATTGTTTTCACTTTAGTGTTTTAGTTTCGTGTGGGTGATCAAGGTCGGAGCTCAATTTTGTATATTTTCTTTTTTCCTTTGGACCACCGTTCGGGAGCATGCGTGTTTTTGTTATAGAGTTACCAGATTTGTGAGGAATTAACCAATTTTTACTGCGTTGACAATAGTTTTTGCGTTTCTTGTGAGTCATAAACTCTTAGTTATGATAAGTGGATAGAACTACCAAAATATATTTAAAATTAATGTAATAATCAAAATATCTCAAGCGGTGCCGAACGGTAGTGGATTTTCTGAGCCGTAGTCTGAGAAAGCGTCAAGCTGGTCAAGCGTTACTGCTTGCGGTTTAAGGTATAAGAGAAGTGAAAGAAAAACTTTCTTTCTCGAATTGTACGTTGATAAATTTCGTTAATGAATAAGCTTTACATATCTTACAAGTGAAGAAGGAGACATGTGTCCAAGGTGCTTATCCAGTGAAATAATCCGATGAAACGTAAGAAACCTCGAAATCTCAGTTTAGCGCACATGAATCTGAATATATATGGAATCTGAGTATGGTTCTTTGAAATTTTAAAACTTCGTACTCTGTTGTTCTACTTTCCTAATTTTTAGCTGCCGAAATATAAATTAAAATCTAATTATGTATTGTAATCTCATTTAAATTTATCCTTTATCAGTAAAATGGATATAGGTGATGAACATTCTTTTTACTTTCTCATACACGTGGTCCAGAGACAGTCTATCCAGGGAAAAAATCGCGAGGTTTTTTACGGAAATATTCGTTTTTAGTGTCTGTGATAACGAAAGATTTTTATACGACGTGCCTTATAGCTTTATAGCCTGTAAAATATCGGAAGGCGGCTGGCTACCTCCCTCCCTCACTCACACTACTTCGTTCATATTGCTCTCTGAAACATAATCTTTCTCACACACAAACATTCTTACTCTTTGCGGTCGGAATGATTCGCCTATTGGATATTTCTTAGTCCTAACTATTTTTCACCATGCACGTAAAAGACAAAAAATTAGTTTTATTCTGGATTCTGTGCAAAATTTCTAGAAAAATTGTACCAAACATTGCCATTTTCAAACAATCACTTTCCCTTTATTTTATACACAGAAGATTAAATTGCTGCTGCCAATATCAATATAGGATGCATGCAAATCGTTGCTTTTTTCTTTGTAAAGTTAGATTGCGTACTATATAGATAAGAGTCTTTAAAGTGTATGAGAAAGCATGTGCACTGGTTTTATTGTGGAGTTAGGGTAAATAAAAGGGATAATGTTGTAAATATTTCTAAATTTTTGGAATATGATTTGGAGTCAAAGCGAAGGGGAGTAATTCTTTTTTTTGGGGGGGTGGCAAATTGGTGGAGGGGTCTGCGTCATAGGGTTTATGGGGGGCACCTCTGCCTTAGGTGACGGAAAAAAGCTTGAATTCTTCTGTCCTAACTACTTATTTCTTTTTATGTCCTTTGGATAGTTGCTGGCGCAACCGGGTGCAAAACAGGAAGGCATTTTGACTCGTAAATTTCTTTTAGAACGTTCAAATGAGTAAAAATTGCTTTCATACGCGTACACCACACACACGTATCCTCAGACAAATGGAATACCATTTGCTATCTGGTGGCAGTGACGAATTTGGGTCCACTTTTTGCCGGGAAAGTAGGTGGCCAGTTAATCTCCTTCCTATACCTCCATGATCACGTTCAATCTAGTGTGCACTTGTGCCGTTAACGTTAGATATCGTTAATACTCAACTTCAAGAGTGATTTCGTAGTTTGAATGGTATGGTGGACACCTTCAGAGTTATTCAACCACAAGAACTTTTGAAATTCACAGATGACGAGCTCCAGAGAGATTTGTATAGCTTATTTGAGAAATATCAAGAGGATCTAACAGATTAGTTTCCGAATCAACTTTTGTCATTGCTTAGAGTCAAATAGCTAAATTGCATTCAGTAAGGGAGTTAGCTCAGTCATTACTGATTAATCATTTTACCCTGTCGGTCAGTTTTCCGGACGTGTGTACAGTTGTCATGCTATTTTGAACTATACCAGTTACAGTTGCAACTGCAGAACGGTCATTTTCGAAACTTAAGCTCATCAAAAATTATTTGAGAAATTCCATGAATCAAGAGAGACTGTGCGGTTTAAATGTTTTATCAGTCGAATACGAGGTTACAAATAATTTAAGAAGCAAATTAGATCAGTTAGTAAAAACATTGCTGAAATGAAAGTACGTCGTATGAAAATATAACTGTATCGTTCGATTTTTTAAAAGAATTACTGTATTTTTTAAGAATGGCCTATTTAAAAATGGTTAAATTAAATTACTAAAGAGTTACTTAGATATGTTGTATTATATTCCAAAATTAATATTCATATTATATTTCTAAATTAATATCAAAATACTAAACTGCGGCCACTATGGGGCCCCGAGCTAGATTTTGCCCGGAGGCCCCGGCTTGGATAGTTACGCCACTGAACAGGAGTATCCTTTCTCAACATGAAGCCTCCAAGACATCTAAAGATATTTTAAAACTAATCATACAGACAAACTAGTGGTGTAAAACCATTGTGCATATTTTCTCCTTTCTTTTCCTAAGTCTTCACTATTAAAAACAAATTTAATGTAGCATTGCATTGTAAACAGTTAAACATATAAGTGAATTAATATGCAATTTCGTATCAGATATCAGTTTTCGGTTCTCCTATTCTATCGTTCTCATGTTTTTTTGTTTTCGTACGCTGAATTCTCCCTACGCACGCTCAATGCCTTTACACTGATACACGGTTTTCATTACTCAGTATTTCATTATTCATTAAAACAGTAACCAGGCGAGGTTGCCGCGGAGAGAGATTAATTTACTGCGTCTATGCCAATCACTCAAGCGAAATACCACTGCGGGTGTATTACGTACTCATATTACCCTTCGTGCTCACAAAATTTGAGGATACAATCGGGAGCCGTTTTAGAAAAAAATACTCAAATCTTCTCATGAAGTACCTTTTAGATTGAACTTAAAACTATTTAGAGCATGTGCATCGAAAACTAATCTATAATTTTCGGTATCAGTGATTCTCAAAATGGATAACTCCGTCGAAATCTCGCGATCAAAAATTTTTGCGATTTTATTGCTATATGTTCACAGAAGAACTTCGTTTATAAATACTGCCTGGAACCGGCAGCGAACCGGATAACAGAAAACCCGGATAAATCAGAATTTAATAACACACTGTGTTCTTGAAATAATAAGTTCAAAACGTTAGGGGGTCGCTACCAAGCTTTAAAGTTTTGAATCTTGAAAGTTTGGTAGCGACCCATATATTTTTCTAATTTGAATTTTCTATGGAAGTAATATTTTATGGCAAAAAACTTAAAGGGTGTCCCATCCAAATATTATACAGTTCCATCCAAATGGGAAGGTGTCTACCTCCAAAAATACCATTGGCTGGAAGGATAATTAAAAAAATATACTTTTTAAATTTTTCATGGGTCACCCTCACATTTTGTTTTCTCTTAAAACAAAATTTGCAGATTTTAAAAATATATTTTAGGGGTTATTAATCTTTAAATTTTGAGATTTTAAAGTTTGATAGCAACCTCTAAAATATATTTTTAAAACCTGAAATTTTGATGAAAATCTGATTTTAAGATATAAAACAAAATGGGAGGGTGTCCAGACCTAATTTCACAAGTTGATATTTTAAGAACCACCTTATTAGTACCATCGAATTTGTATACTAGTAAACGTAATGTTAGTACATACTACAAGCGCAGGGGTATTCCGCTTGAAAGATTGGCATAGAGTGTACCTCCTAATAATCATAACACATTCTACCAATTTACACATTCATTACACCCCTTTTTTGGGCAATCGTTGACTGAACTACCCTTTGTGTGTTTCATAACTTTTCTTTGAAACAGCTTTTATTTTAGTCAAGTGTACTCGAAGCCCAACTTCTTTACAGTTCTGTAAAATTTTCCTTAATCAGTCTGCTCATTCATCCTAAAATTCCTACATCATCAGTATACACTACAATTTTGACTAGCTTCTGCAAGTGTTCCATTGGCATCAATCCTCATTGGACATACTCAAAAGATAAAATTGAAAGCATCAGAACTAATCCAAGTGCTTTACTTCTTATCATTAAGTTCTAATATTTGTTGGTAAGTCAATTATTTTCACTGGGCAACAACATGATTAAGTTCCATTACTTTTCATGCTTTTTGGTTGCCCTGAAGATCATCATAGGTGTATTACACAGCAAATACAAAAAATATCTAAGATTCAGAAACCCAGCATGTGCAAGTGTAGTTTTAATACCGGACCCTGTTTTATGATAAACAATTCCAAATTCTAAAAAGCCAAGATTCTGGAGACAAAAATACTTTCTTTTAAAATTTGCTATTAATATTATAATTTAGTTTTAGAAAGCACTTTCTTGAATTATTTTCACCAATTTTAAAGTAATCAAGTTTTCTATATACAAGAAAAGGGGGGAAAAACTTGGGCATACCCCTATTCTCCATGTAAAGGTGAAATAAGTAATTCAAACTTTGTCACTTCATAACTAAGGCTTTCACAGTTGATCTTATAGCACCCACTTATTCATTTGCAGATATTTTATCATCATGCCCAGAAATCACAGAATTTAACCAGAACTGAAGTTTCAAATAATAAAATGTCAGTTAAACTTTATCATTTATTTAAATTAAGATTTTAAAATATTTAAGATTAAAATTTCATATCCATTCTTTAATTTGAGGTATTACTGTTTATTTACTATTAACATTAAATTTGTCCTTAATCCCTACAACTGCCTCATCTTCAACCAGGTCATTATGAGGCTCTTATCTTATTTCCCTTTCCTTTCATTCTTTGCATGACTTCCATTCATTTTTTCGTGACTTCCTCAGCATGGCAGCACTACAGGCTAATCGAATCTAGCTGTCTAGTAGTTCCTTCCATCGAATTTGAGGTTAAAACAAAGAGGATTCTGCTTATTCAGTAGTAAAAAATATAGTCTGTGGCATCCATTACATAATTCATATGCACCTCCATAGTACCATAACAGAAAAAACAGTTCTCTAAATTTAGACAAAGAAAGAAAAGGAGAATTAATTACAGGTTTTTGAGCATACTTTCATGAAAACCATTTGAAAATCACTTTTTACTATTGAGGTATTCTAAAACAAGTATATACCAAATGTATGTTAAATATTTTCTTTATTTACAAAGAGTTAACAAAATGTACGAACATTGAATGAAACTTCATTTACAACAGTAATAGTATTTTTTTTTGGTGGTGCAAGATCAGGCTTGCAACATGAAACATGATGTACATATAAAATATTACATGAACTAAACACATGGGGCCCTTGCCTCAAATACAAACTTCTGCAAAGATACGAATGCATTTTTACATGACTTAATCACCACAACATACAGCCAAATTCACAAAACGGTAGTTAACAAGTTCTCCCGACTAAGGCAATTTTCCAAAATATTAAAGAGAAATAAAATAATTACATATACATTTTCTCATTAGTATCTAGATGATTTAAATATCTTGATAGATGACATTTTCAGACATTGAGAAATTCTAACATTCTTTTATTCCTCAGAACAGGAAAGGGAGAGTGTGGGAAGGGGATGAAGTGGAATGGGGAAAGAGATAGCCCGTTCAGGTCAATAGTCCTAAACAGTTCTTGCAATATTTAAAAATATGTTTCACAACTATACATCATTGAAGAAAATCAGGAACAATCAAACAGAAATTTCATTTTGGTCAGTACCAAGGCATTATATTATTAGGAGAATTAGAAATGACTAAAGTGGAAAAATATATTGATCTGACAAGAGATCTCATTAAGCTTATCAGAAAAATAAGGGAGGAGTATTAAAATTGTTCATGCCTCATTACTGATTTCGCAGTGAACTCATATTTCTAATATATTTTTAATAGGAAACTTCTCAATATTCAATTATATTTTTATAAATTGAAAATAACTAATGGAAAGTAATTTTTGAAATAATGTGAGGTGAGAATATTTGTGCTATTTTCTTGAATAAAAATATTCTAAGTGCTACAATTGTCACTTAAAAGTACATTTGAACACTTTGACTCATACTATAAATGCTCTGTATTACACCGTTTTCGCTCTCGACTAACAAGTCACACTTTTACTGTTAAGTCACACTTTCATGAATATGCCAAAATACTATACATTTTATTTAATAACAAAGTTTCAATTGAATTAACAATCACATTCAGCACCAGTAGGAAAATATCACAATTAATTATTGAGTCACCATTCATGAAGATCTTCAACAAAATCTTCCAGATGAAAACAACAGCAGGTCTCAGATCTAAAAAAAACTCTAAAATACATCAGTTTAGACATTAAATATGAGACTATAACAGACAATGCAGAATTCAAAAGTTGGCATATTAAGAACTTTGTCAACACAATAATAGGAAGCATTAAGATCCATGTATTACTTTATGTATCATTTTCATTGTGTGAAGTTATTTCTAGCAAACACCTTAAAGTATCTCCTGAGTCATGAATACCAATTCCAAGAAATTGTTGTCTCTATAATGTAGCACCTTTGCTGGCAAGAGTTGGCCAAGTATAGTACCCTTAGAGATAGTGCAAAGACAGACTTTTGATAAAAAAACAGTTTAATACAGATTCAATCTCCTGTCACTGTTTGTCAGCATCAAACTAATGACATGACACTGTTCTATCATTTTTATCACATTCTTCTTTCTTGAAATTTCAGTTACTACTACCTGCTACAGTGTATCATTGTGATAAGTAGTACACAACAGATTTCAATACTGAGTAGTCACCCGGCAATGTATGTGGTAAGGTCACAAGCCCTTATGCCAAAATTATGGGTTAAAATATTGCATTCGACTATTCTGGCTGTCTCAGTGGTCGCTTTGTCCTTCATGTCATTCAGTCAATCAGCCAACCATCATCATTATCACCCTGACATTTATCAGGTTGGCTTCTGCAAGGGCAGGCACCATTAGCATCATTATTCATCACAGACAAGTGTGAAAAAGAAAAGCAGGTTATTGAGTAAACTGATGCAAGAGTACACAAGCTGCTTTTCAGTATCTTCCACTAGAATTCACAGAAGACATATGATGTATCCAAGAGATGTTTGAGCCAACTAAGGTATGTTATTTGCTTCTTCCCAGCTTCAGAGCAAGATCCTTCACTCAATCCAGTTTCCTAAAATTGCTCAAGACAAATGTGTGTTGGGTACCATTAGAGTCCCCAGCAACCCAAAATCTCACCATCTCAAACATCCTTCCATTCTAAATCTCATTTTGTGGAAGAGTAGGCTTCATGGTCTCAACTTCCTTGCATTTAAAGTAAGATATAATAAAAATAAATAAATAAATAAATGAAAGCTAAGATGAAGAATACTAGGAAACATTTATAATAATAGAGATTCACATTTGACCTTCCTTTATTCAGCATACCTCGGAGGGTTTCATTACTTCATCTTCAAATATATCACTTTAATCCAAGTTAGGTACAAAGAAATATTCCTCAGTGTATCACAATGTTAATGATGATAATTTTGTTACTTTGTCTATGACTTTTCCCACTTAAGGTAGTTCTACAGACAGAATTAAAACTTCAAACATCTAAAATTTGTACAAATGATGCAATAATTTTAGCTTTGAGCATAGCAGCTGCCAACCAACGGTCAGCAGGCCACAGGTGGTCCATGAGAAAATTTTGGTCAGAAGAAAAATCTGGACATTAATCGCAAATTTTGATAGTTTGTTGAGGGACCAGTTTCATACAGCATAAATATAATTTCTTCAGGTCATTAAATTTCTTCAAGTCATATTTGAGAAACAGGAAACAAAGGGTAAAAGTAAAAATTAAACAAGATCCATGTCTTGGACAAGGTATGCCTGACCTCTTAAGATTTTGTAGCAACAACTGAATAAATATACATAAACCTCTTAAATTGTGGTTAACAACACCGCAGGGTAACATAAATTATGTTATATGGAATGAAAATTAGAGACTGAACCAGGGATTGAACCTGCAACCTCCAGCTTTCGTGCTGGCGAGCTACCACTACACAATCCCATTCGCCTCCCAACCCTGTCTACCACTGCTATTTTAATTCAATATTATAACATATATCTGTCATGGTGTAGTTTACCGCAATTTAAAAGATTCATATATGTTTCTGAAGCTTCAAATATGGAACATATCAACCCACAAAATAAAGTATTCCCTGAAAGA
Organism: Laupala kohalensis; assembly: GCA_002313205.1. Taxonomy (NCBI): domain Eukaryota; kingdom Metazoa; phylum Arthropoda; class Insecta; order Orthoptera; family Trigonidiidae; genus Laupala; species Laupala kohalensis. The sequence continues at coordinate 632,628 of NNCF01129278.1, read as the reverse complement.
GATGCCTCAAACAAGGACAGTATCTCGAAAGAGGAAATTCAGCATTATCTTCTTGTTTGTTCTTTTGACACAACATACTTGTGTCAAAACTCCTCACACTTCTCCAAGTCTTGAATAGGAAGAATGTGAGTTAACCAGCTAGCACCCAACAAGCAACAAATTAATTCATAAACTTCCCAAATACATTTTACCACCCAATACCACTGATTTTTCCATGAGAGTGCAAAAATGTCAAAACACCTCTTGCCTACTGACAAAACATGGGGAAATAAAATGCACAATGGCACTCTTCAGTCCGTAACATTTTTATCAATTCACATATGTGTACATTATTATGCTTCAAGTGAAAAAGGGCAATTGTGTTCCTTCAGAACACCTGATATGTATCAATACTAGCTTAACACAATTTTAAATGCTTTCATTACCCATTTTGACAAGTTTTTCTTGTTTAATAAGCAATTTTGCATTTTGTTTTACATATTAACTATTTTCGCAGATATTTTGCATTTTTCTGGAATTTTGTCATAAAAATTATATTTATCGCAACTTGCGATTTTTTCCAGTTTCTAACTATAATTCATGTTTGTTTGTTTTGTGGGGCTTTAGGGCTCGTCAATGCCAAGGTCATTAGAGCCCTTAATTCATTAAACAAACATTCAACGTAATTTAAACAAACACAAAGATATTAGACTTTTGAATGATTTGACTAACATTACCTTGAAGAACTACCTTAAGTTGAAACTAGATATAGGAAATAATTTTGAAATATATTTCACATTTGATCATTTTCATTTCATAAATGGTCCATTTGACAATACTGAGGGAACAGTTTTGACCACACCTAAGAAGGTTTTCTTGGTGTCTTCAATATTGTCTTGTCTCAGTACATAAAATTACTTTAATTATCAGAAAAAAATTATTTTCATTCGACAGTAAATAATTTCACACAATGAAATTCCAATAACATAATTCAAAACAAACCATAATGTATAGTTTTGAACACAGGAATTTTTACATGTATTGAATTTAGAATGGCTAATGTTAATATAAATTGCAATTACAACTTAAATTCCATACATTACTAAAATGCATCAGGAAATTTTTCAATAGATTCAAGGACTGGCAACAACAGTAAGTGGTCAACAATTATTCAGTTCTAAAATCTGAAAAAAGAAAGAAAATACTTTTAATATTAAAAAAAAATTATCTTCTTCAATGTAAAATATATTTGATTCCAAAATGATATAGTTTGAAAAAAACAATAACCTGTTCAATTGGCCTGATGTATTATTGATAGATGTTATCTCAGATTTTGGATCCGGATAAACAGAACTCCATTTCTTCTTAGAACAATGAGAAATATTTAACCCTGAGAACTCCTGCTCTTTTGCCATGCTATTGGGTCCAACAATACACAGGTCCAATACTGTATAAAACCTGTAAGTCCAAACAATTCATTACACAAAGAGAAGAAAATACCATTGATTTTCAAAACATGAGAACTTGTACATGATAAATTGATAAAGGGTATCCCCGGTTAAGATAGGCAAAATGTCCTAAGTCTTAGATTTTCAAATAACCCGGTTTAAAGTGTTACATATACCTTAAATCTATTATTTCCATGGTAAATATGTTCATTACCCTCTACTCCCTCTTGCAAGGGGCAAAAAACGTGTTTATTGTTTTGTTTTGTTTTTCTCGGACCCCTGGATCAAGTCAAAACTTTGAATTTTTGCGTGACGGGAAGGAATTAAAACATTCATTTGAGGAATTGTTTTCAAGGTCATTCAATGTCATATATGAAAGTTCCAGCATTTAAAAGCATGCAAAAAATATAAAAAAATACTTTCATATAGAAATTTAAAATGTACTCCAAATTTTATTTTGCTATTTGGTTTGATGTATAAAACTCTATGTTCATGACTTTTTTTCGTTATTTTTGCAATGGTGTGCCATATTGAAAAAGTCAATTTTCATAATTTTTTATATTTTTATTGTGTGTTTTTTTCCTCATTTTCCGTTTGGAGTGCCAAATGTTGTGATTGAAGTTAATAAATTAGCTTTTAGCTCTGAAAACTAGGCTTATTTTCCTATTTTTGTCTCCATAGCTTAATATTTACTCGAGTTATGACAATTTTAATCTGTCGAAAAATATGCTTATTTTACATTCTCCATTGACATCTTACCAAAAATGTCAAGCAGAAATGTGAATCAGTATGTTTGTGTGTCCTGTGTAGCCTCTTTGAGAATTCGTATCAACCATTTACTTCCATTTCTTTCTATATTTAACCCAATTTTTAGATTTCACTTTCACTCAACCTAAGTAATTAATTTGTCTCCGAGACAAGTTGTTCAGAAAGTAGATTTTTCATAGGATACTGACCTGACGCTCTAACCCTCCTCTTTTATCCAGGCTTGGGACCGGCAACAGCACTGGGAAGCTACTCGATCCACACCCCAAGCACTGCAGGTAGAGTTATTCTATTCCGTCTAAAAATAACTATTCTGATTTCATAAGGTGCCATAATGATATTTTTCTGTTTGAAAAATAATAAAAAGAAGAAGAAATATTTATATAACCGAGTTCAATATTGAATATAAAAATACTCTTGTATTTTTGTCCTCTAGTCTTCATCACTGTCTTCATCTATAATAGGATACACATTTTCTTTTTCAAACAACATTGTCAAGTATCCAGCTGGTCTGATGGCTTTTGATAAATATCTACCGTAACTTCAAGAATAAATAAGTGCTGCTTCGTGGGAACAACATCCAACCGTTCTTTGTCTATTGGCACAATCACAGCAGTAACCTTTAATTGCATTGATTCCAATACCATTCACTTCATATTGCACGTAACATTTGTAGCTTTTGCTATTAATATGTCTGGATTTGACTTCAAATCTCAGAATATCAGGTTCTTCATGTAAATAACTTATGGAAAGTGTATCTCCATCTATCATTTCTGCTAAATATGATATTGCTTGAGATAATTGATACATTCCAGTGAAAAATAATTTTAAATCTTCTGAAGATAGTTCAGGGAAATCTAGCAAATCTTCTGATGATATCATTCTAAAAGTGACATATTTTCTGTCATAATTTTTTTCTTATACAACTAATAGAGCTAAAGTGTTTACTGTATTTCTTCTGGAATGCATTCTATTAATGATGGATTGCATATTTACTGGTTCTGTACTCAACCATTTACCAGTCATATTCTGGAGAAAGAAAGCAACCTGACAAAATAAACCAGCACTCTGTAAAATCTGTTGTGCAACGTTCTACATTTTTGGCGTACAATTCCATGAATAGATTCAACAACCCGTCGTATTTTTGTAACATAGTGAAATTCATTAGTCTCTTCTGTGGTCAACAGGTTGTGTTTACCTTTCAAGGCAGGCATCAGGACTTTGTAGCCTCTCTCTTTAAGAATGATTTCATGTCACGAAATCCTCAATCTAAAATAAACACGTCTCCCAGTTTTAAAATAATGATAAACCAACTGGATCTTTTAATAAATGTAACAAAATTTCTGCATCGTTTTTACTGGCTTCAAATGGTCCAAGAACATCCACAATATAACTGTTAGTAGTGCAAATTGCAAATGGCGAGCATAAATTGGTCTTTTTTTGGACTCTAAGATTTTTGTTGATATTCGTTATTAGAGCTCTTTTCTTGACTTGTCATGGTCGACATCATACCGCAAAGAGAGTGTATGCTTCCACTTGTATGACCAGTTAAAGTCTTCAGTCGTTTGTCTGATATTGAATATTTGGCTATTTTATCAAAAAGCCTAGAATCTACTTTGTCGGACAGTTTTTCCAAATACATTTTAATTTCTGTAACTTCTATAAATGACTCATTGGAGAAAACTTTAATATTATTTAATTTGTTTTCATAAAAACACTTTTTAATAATATGATTTAAGCAACATTTATTTCTCTTCGGAACGAATATTCTCCTGGAAACAAAAACCTGAATTCTAGCTTCAAACGGAACATCGTGGATATCATCCCACGAACGACAAAGGAAGCACATCAAGTGAATTGCAATCACTCTATCAGATGAAATTAAAACCGATTCATTTTTCGACTGATTGTATTTGGGCTATAAACAGACCCCTCACTTGTTGATTGACTACTTGGAGATGAAGAATCTCCAGTAATTGAGGTAATTAACTCACTTGTCGTTGAAGACTGAATTTCTATCTGTTGCTCTGAAGTTGTTGATGTAGATGGTTCTTCACATTCATCTACTGCTGATTGATTGTGACTTCCATCCAACATTTGTCTCAACCTACTTTTCATTAGCCGCAATCAAGAATACCATTTTTCACATATCAAATCACCAACTTCAGTAAATATCTCATAGTCTTCACAAAAATTTAATGCCTCAACTCATGTGTTAATTACCTTACATTTACCATGAACATGTTTTTGAACAAAATGTTTACACTTAATGCACTTTGCATTATCAATTTTAATTTTTTTAAATACACGTTCACCACAAGTATCAGCCATTTCTTTATTATGTAAAAAAATTAGAAAAAAATCTAATATCAATCATATCAATCAAATCTCATTCCATATTTTTCATCATTGTAACTTAATTGTCGTTCAATAATTTGAACAATGTATAAATATTATTGTATGAGTAAATCATCGCCCTTGGATTCAAAAAAGAAATACTAATAAATCACCTTCTTATGCATCACCTTTATTATGTATCACATTTTACAAGCAATTTTGCAATAAGTCTCTGCTAGCAAACTGCCTAGAAAATTCTTGACACTCACTTCGATTATTATAATCCAGAAAAAACAAAGGTGTAATTTTTTATTCGCTCATCAACAATGAAAACAATTGACAGTTGCCTATTCTTAGGGCACATAAACATACTGATACTCACACACAGTACCAAAACTACATTCACACACTATATTTATTATTTATGTAATTTCATAAAAATAATTAATTGTGAAAAACAGATTTTATGGCCAAAATTCTCATTTCTACTTGACATTTCTGGTAAGACATCAATGGAGAACGTAAAATAAACATTTTTTGACGGATTAAAATTGTCATAACTTGAGTAAATATTAAGCTATGGAGACAAAAATAGGAAAATAAGCCTAGTTTTCAGAGCTAAAAGCTAATTTATTAACTTCAATCACAACATTTGGCACTCCAAATGGAAAATAAGAAAAAAAAACACACACACACAATAAAAACAAGAAATTAAGAAAATTGACTTTTTCAATATGGCACACCATTGCAAAAATAACGAAAAAAAGTCATGAACATAAGAGTTTTATACATCAAACCAAATAGCAAAATAAAATTTGGAGTACATTTTAAATTTCTATATGAAAGTATTTTTTTATATTTTTTGCATGCTTTTAAATGCTGGAACTTTCATATATGACATTGAATGACCTTGAAAACAATTCCTCAAATGAATGTTTTAATTCCTTCCCGTCACGCTAAAATTCAAATTTTTGACTTGATCCAGGGGTCCGAGAAAAACAAAACAAAACAATAAACATGTTTTTTGCCCCTTGCAAGAGGAAGTAGAGGGTAATGAACATATTTACCATGGAAATAATAGATTTAAGGTATATGTAACACTAAACCGGGTTATTTGAAAATCTAAGACTTAGGACATTTTGCCTATCTTAACCGGGGATACCCTTTATGTCTTAAATAGTCAAGGAACAAAAAAACCAAGAACTAATAACACAATACATCTGTTACTGTAAATGATAATACTACAATACTGAATTAAGGATTCATTTTTGCAAAAAATGAACAGAAGGTAAAGCGATGATTCCCTACAACTGACCAAAATTCTGTACAACGACTGATGAGATTTCGGTATGGAATACAAATACTTAACTATGAATCCATTCAAGTCGCACCATACATTTCAGATATACATAGATAAATTATGGAAGCTGAAGGCAGATACTAGCCCAGGATGAAAGAATTTACACACATGAAAATCTATTCCTAACAAAATCATTACCTTTGTCATCAGCTCCCTACAGTTCTCACCACTGTCCAAACTTCTGCTAGTCCAATTCTCCAAATGACAGGAAAATTGAGAAATTTATATTGATAAATTAATATAATATAAATAATTATAATAAATGAGAGGAAAATAAATTAATTTGTCTTTCTCGCTCTTACACAGACGCTCTCTCGCTCTCTCACTCTCTTGCACGCTCTCTCTCTCTCTCTCTCTCTCTCTCTCTCTCTCTCACACACACTCTCACTCTCAAGCGCCCTCTCCACACACTCTTTCTTTCTCTCTCTCACTCTCACACTCTCTCTCTCCTTCTATCTATCTCTCCCCCCTCTTTTCTTCTTTCTCTCCTCTCTTTCTTTTTTTTCTTTCTCTCTAATGTACCAACTTAAAAATTTTGTAGTGGCATTAACCAAATAGTGGAGATCTGTATCAGAGCGTTTGGGATGACGAGACTTCCATTTAACTTATGTTTCTGAACTTCATTGCCATTAGAAATTGTCAAGTAATTGCTGAAACTACTTGAAGTTAAATGAAATCCAAACCTGGAACTCAGGCTGTCAATCCATTCTTGTAAATCAACTCCAAATCGTTGTGAATTGAGCACAGCCTTCTTTTGCAAGGCACTAGCATCCACTGCATTCGCTAGAAACTTATCCCAATCACTAGGTTCTCGGCTTACAAATGTAACATTACGCAGCATCCTGTGGAAGATACAGTATGTCCACATACTTTAAATTGACAATTAAAAAATAAATTGAAATAAATGAAGTGTTCTAAATTCTTTAGTATACATTGTACAATCACTACAGAGGATCCCTAACTTTTAAATGGTTAGTTTCATATTTTCACACAATACTGATATACCCATCATAGCAATTATGACGAGGAGCTACTTGAATAGCTGTAGCTCAAGTATTAGTTAAATAAACATAAAGAATATCCATGAAGTTACAGTAATAGGAACCATCACTTCATACGGGAAAGTTCAAGATACATTATATACACTAGAAATACCATATGTTTAAATTTGTTATCTCATTAAATGTTTCTCAATATACTTTAATATGTAAATAAGAAATAAAGATAATTGAGAATAACTGATTTCAAAAATTATTTTCTTACCAATTGATAAAAAAAATTACAATACAAACTCACATGATTTTTTAAATTTATAACCATGGAAAACCACAAAACACTTAAAGCATTATAGAACTTTACACATATGAATGCTACCTTGACTTCTGTCATGGCAGTTATGTATCTGTAAATATGTAAGTTTTGGTAGCATAATTAAGCATAATTTTAAGAAATAAAGCATAGTGCTTAATGTTTTGTAGTTGGATAATGCTATTAACATATTATGCAAGAATATTAAATTGCCAGCATACCAATTAATGTATTTATCTTAATATCAAAAACTCATGTGTAGAACAAGGAAGAAAAACTGTTTAATACCCTGATTGTTGTTGTGATATTATTGCACCATTTACAAACTGCAATGGGATGATAAGAAAAAGAGTATTTGCAATCACAGATGAATTATATACAAGCTTAACTTCCCATACACCAGGTAGCAATGGATCTCTCAGAAATGGTTTCACTGAACCTATCTGCAATAAAAACAAACATTTTAAGACAAATAGCACACAAAACAAATTAAGCTAAATGAAAGCATTCACACATATTTACTTTAAGATAGCTGAATTGATCTGGTGTAGTCCAGCAGTAAAAATTGGTTATATATTTAAGGACATTACAGTCACCAATCAGTCTAGCAATACAATCTCACTTGTGGTGATATGGTTTTTTTCGTCATTGAGACAGAAAATGTGCTTTAACAAAATTGGAAATGATCGTATTCATCTCGGTGATCTCAAAAACTGAATTTATCACTCACTTCATTCTTGTTTACTATTATGAGAAAGAGAGAGTGGTGTTCATGCACCTGCAGTTCCTTCTGCCCCAACACTAGCTCATTAGGACTAAATTCACCCGATGGTAATGAATGCAGTCGAGTACAGCATTTTTGTCTGACATAGTACATCTTACAAAATTACAAATCAGTGTGTGTAAATACACTGGGTCAATTCATGTAGTGTTTTCAATTTGTAATGCATATTCTCATTGTACATATAATACACCACACTATGTAGTTCTAAAAGTTAAGTATTGCAAAGTATTCCATAACAATAATGAAAATAAATAAGTTTTCATAACAAAATAGTACTAAAATTGCAAAAAGAAGAGAAGAAACTAATTAAATTTGATACAGTCAACCCTTACATAATCATCAAAAATTCAATAATCAACAATTTATAAAACAAAGAAAATTGAACCATTAAAGAGTTGTATTACTTTGGTTCAATAACGACAAGAAAAAGGGGAGCTTACAAGGTTTCTCTTTGTTTCACATTGTTTCTTACATATGATTCAGTACCTCCTGAATTTTTAAAACTCCACTGTATCAAACTCCTATGGTACACATTCAGCAAGCAAGCAGATAATAAGCATTGAAATAATAAGACGTTTTACTGAAGTTGCATTGAAACATTTTGGATGGAATTCCATTGGAAGAAATAAAAATGAACATAAAACAATTTCTTAGATCCTAAACAATTCTTTGACTGTGTTAAACCACCACTATACTCATTACCTCCAGTTTATCTGGAAATAACTAATATGTAATTTAAACTGGCAGTGGTCACATGGTCAGATCAAAATGTTTATTGTATTTTTGTAAATTTTTAATTTTCACCCATTTTAAATGGAAGTGTTAAATTGAGAATTGACACATGAGAATGATGTGCACAGTAATACCAGTGAGACTTTTAAATTGAGAAGAGACTTATTGAACTAAAGGAAATAATATATACTGTGCTTCAAAATATGGCCTCATACATATTGATAGTCATCCATTATTGAACACAAATATGAATAATTATATTCACAATACTTTTGCATAGACAACCAGAATATAAGCTTTCTGCATTTAACAACAACAAAATAATTCTTATTTTCTCAAAGGCAAGAGGTGATATAAACCATTTGGTGTAAGGTGTCGAGGTCAAGGTTACTGTGCTTAGTTGAAAAAGCAAGCACGTATGTGTCAAACACAATTCATATCCCTTCCACTACACCCTAAAGAATTTGTTCAAGTTGTCTTCATAGCATAATTTTATTTTAAATTTAGACATATTTTCTAGGTGTTGTAGAGAGGCAGCTTGTAAGTCCTAAGAATTGTCAACCATATCAACTCCCTCATGGAATTTTGGTCTGTGCAGTGCACCTTTGCAAGAAATTGGTCCCTTCTCTCTAACACAACAACCAAAACAAAGTCCTTCCACAGTTTTAAGACAATGAGAAATGAAATTTAAGCTAAACGATATAATATAGAGTTCCTATAACCTGGACAGATAAGATTGGCAACTAAGACCCAAAGCCAAACAAAATTCCACGTGTGACCAACATGAGGTAAACTAATAGATCATGATTTCTTCAGAGTACATGACTGAATGATATCTTCAACACTTTGGAAACTGAAAGAAAAGGGTAAGAGAGTACAAGAATGAGGAGACCAACAAGTACTTACATTTGAACTAGCATCAAGGTGGAACTCTGTCACATCAGCTAGCTGACCGGCTGGATCAATCCACAGCAAAGTAACATTTATTCCAGTTGGTGCACTATTGATGTTAGAAGATGTTTGAAGATTGTAAATTAATACAGGTTCTGAGAGTGGACCTAATGCACTGGCGAAATTGCGAGAAACTTGTTCTTTTTGATCATAATCAGAACTGACACCAAGGGACTGAAAATAAATTTTATTTAAACAGTAGGAACATCATTTCTTAATTCAAGACAACTTAAGCTACAATGGTTGCTTCAGACACTAGTAAAATGACCAACCACTTATTATTTTTATAAAATATTAATAAGAATACTAAAATATATTACATAATGTAAAAGAATTCTTCTTTCTATTTGTAATATCAAATGAAGTTTACATATCATAAATTAATGATTTCTATAGAATATGGATTCTATTACGACTTTTCAACACAATGAAGATGGTATTAAGATGGTAAATAGAGGATAATATTTGTTCAGCTAAGGCTTCTTGCTTTGATATCAAAAAAGAAATAAAATAGCATGAAATAAAACAACAAACTCAAATGTATCATGATTATGTCAGTCACTTGAATTTCCCATGCTTTCTGTTTATACCTGAAATAAATCAGTGTCTCAGCATTGACATTAAGGTAAGTAATTTTTATGTTTACCAATCTCTAGGGACCAGGAAAAATAGCATTTATTTTTTACCAAATTAGCATAATTTCTTTTTTGCTTCTAAAAACCTAGAATTGTATTATATTTAATAGTGTATGTTTCAGCAGAATACACAAATATGTTTTATACATAACATCATTTGAACATACACATTCACTAATGGTGAATGTTAAACATGTCGGAGATTTATATTTTCTTATCAAGAATTTAAAATATGCGCCATGTGGAAAGATGTTAAGATAGTTCATGGGAAGCCTCGTCACAGTCAAACACAAGACTCAGTTGAAAGGGCCAATCAGGATATACAGAATATGCTAACTGCATGGATGAATGATAACGATACAAACAAATGGTCAGATGGTTTACCCTTTGTTCAATNAGGAATACGCCAAAGTCCTTATGAAGCCATGTTTGGCGTTAAAGCAAAAAGAGGTATAGCATCGTCTTTTTTGTCCAGCGAACAAATCGCAAATATTGAAACCGAAGAACAGCTTGAAGAAACTGTTAATACTTCTGAAAAAACTTTGAGCGGTGGTCATACCGAAAACCATATTCCAAAGAAAAATATTGAAGAGGACCTGCAATTTACAATGTCTTCACATCAAGTTCTGACTGAAAAACATGAGTTAATTGCTATAAAAAGAGCGGCTGCAAAAGAGAATCTTCTACTGCAAGCAGCAAAAATGTTACGAACCTCTCAAAAACAATTTCCTCCTGCTCAAATTGGTGATACTGTACGAATACAAGTCCCTGATGTCGACCGTGGTCGTACAGATAGCCGAAATGTGTTAGCGGTTGTTGTTGGAATAGAAGACTCTGACTTCTATAAACTGGCAAATAAAAATGGTACCCTCAAGCAACTTTACACATGTAATCAGTTCATAATTTGTAAAGAAAAGTTACTTTCCATAGATGAGATTTCTTTTCTAGAAATGTCGCTGAGAGAAGCAGCTGCAGCTAATTCGAGAAGTGGGGGGCAAGGCTATACACGCTGTCATTGCAAAAGGAAATGTTTCACAAATAAATGCAGCTGTAAAAGCAAAGGACTCTTGTGCAATTCAAAATGTCATAATAGTTTAAGTTGTTGCAATAAATAAGATTTGAATCACATAATTAAATAATTTTTTTATTACTATTATTTTCTTTTCCCATTTAGAATGTACTGTGTGTTTTAAATTCTTGGTAAGAAAATATAAATCTCCGACATGTTTAACATTCACCATTAGTGCATGGTGAATGTCGACATTTACCAGTGTAAGTCAGAAATAAAGCTACTTAGCAAATATTTCGGACATACACCAAGTGACTATGTGAATGTTGACATTAACCGGTGAAAGTCGACATTCTCCAATTTTGGTCTTCCACGGTAACACCGTCATAGCCAATTTTGACTAGTTCTTCTTACTTAATGCCACATTTTGTATTTTTTTAATGTATTAACTAATTTCGCGGACATTTCGCGTTTTCCCGGAATTTCGCAGAAAACTCGCATTTATCGCAACTTGCTATTTTTTCCGGTCCCTACCAATCTCTGTTGAAACGTTTGAAGTTATAAATGATTGCAGCTTCCCCCTAGAACAAGATTTTTCTTTGTTACTCTCTAATCACACGGTAAAACTAAAAAGATTATAGCAACATTGGATCTTAATTTCATTTGAGACAGTTCGGTTACAAATTTTATTGATTATATTCAGATCCCTACTTTGAAATTTTCAAATATTTGAGCCTGCGAAATATTTCCCATAAGATTACAAGTAACTTTAAATAGTTATTATTAAAATTTGACACAGTAAATGGCATCATGTTATCAGACTTCTTCGGAGGCAAGAGTTGTGTTTTTCATTTAAGGACAAGTAATAGGTCCCTTAACCAGTGTCACTCAAAAATACATTCTACCTTAATGTATAACATATTAAAATATGTTGTTCACTTATTTAAATACCAAATAATTTCTTTTGGACTACTGAAGAGTGAGGTAATAAAGAGAGTTGAGAATACTACGTATCGATGTAATGAAAGGGAAGGCACATGTCACATATATTGTAAATAGAATGAAATATATAATTTATGTATTATATAAATTATAAACAAATTCTATCAAGTAATAATTTATCGGTTGTTATGCACATACTTTATTATAGAGTTGCACATACGGAATTATTACATGAGGTGCAGTTGTTGTAAATTCTCTGAGAGTTCATAATAAGATTATGAAAATATTACAAATTGATAATCCTCCCGTGAAACTTCCCTTAGGTATTGTACAAAAGTATATCATTGCATAACCATTAAAAATCATTCAAAAATATTAATAATGAGAGCTTAGCAAATACTAGATATAAGTCTATTCCCACACCTTCTCATGCAAAGGATGTGGGGAAAAGAAGTCATTTATTGTGGCAATGAAAATTTTCAATAGTTTACCTCACAAACTGGACAATATGAATACTTTGAATTTTAAAAAACTGGAACATTTTATTAAAGAAAGTACAAATTATATCACCATAAACACTCACAGTAAATAACATGATACTTCATTTAAAAAAGTAGTAAATAAAATAAAATGATATGATAAGAACATGTATATGATATAAGTAGTTGTAAGTTAGTTTTAGTTAGCTGGGCAGTGCAAAGGAGTCATTATTAATCATGATTTAATATGTATATCTCTTTGGACCTGGTTTGAAATAAATAAATAAGCCTTCACTACACTTGTTCATACCATTCGACAAGGAAAATGTTTTCGGCACAGGAGACAAGAGTTCCATGGACAGACAAGAATTACTGAACCTCAGCTCCTCAGTCATGCTGGTAATGGATGGATGCATCTTACAATCCAAATTTTTCTATGTAGGTATTTCAAAATTAAGAAATAAGGATTTAAATTTTTGCAAGTAAATCTTTTTCGAAACACAAAGGTTTGAAAAAGTTTATTAAATATGAATGTAAAAATCATATTTCAATATACTACATTACAAAGACTTCACTGTGCGAAATTCCCTGAGAGTAGAATGCAAGTCAATCTCCAACCAACTACTGGAGTACATTCACTAATGAAGTAAATTAAAATTGATTACCTTTAAAAGACTGAATATTCCTGATGTCTTAGTTATTGAAAAGAAATGCCGAGGTTGTATCATTGTTTCCATTCGTACCATAAGACTACCAGCATTTGCTTCAAATAGTACTAGAGTACCCTAAAACATTTATTTTACATAAAAAATAAATCTAAACTGTGTGAATCATTTCCACAAATACTTTTGATGAAGGAGTTTTTAAATTCAATACACCATTACACGAACAACTAATTAAACTTTGAATACTCACAGAATAAGAATCTTTATAGTGGTAAGATGTAATTTCTAAAATTTTCAATGGTTTAATCATCAAATCACTAGTGCTGTAGCGTTTGGAAGCAAGTCTAGAAAAACTTGAGGCCAAAGTCAGTAAGGCATCATCAGCACGAGGGCCTAGGTCAGCATGATGATAAAGATTCTGCCAATAGCTTTGTAAACTGGGTAAAGCTGTAAAAAAATGATTCATACTTTGCCATACTCAAGATAACATATTTTGTCTCTAAGGAAAACAATGCGCAAGTACATTACAGTTCAAGTACAAAAAGGGCAAAAAATTAAGAATTCTCATTTCAAATTATTATCAATACTCCCTTCATTTCCCATACAATGTTATTTCAGCCCAAACTAATAAAAATCAACCCCAAAGAAACCAATTCAACTTAACAAAACAAACCACAACAAAAATCCTCACAAATTCATCTTCAACATAGTTTATGGTCATTATTGTCTTTTAAAAATACTGTAAATTAAAAATTCATGTCAACAAACAAAATAGGCTGAGTATTATGGAATACGAGGCAAATAGTGAAATATTAGGGGTAAGAAAGGCTGTACGATAGATAGATTAGATAGAAAGATAGAAAGATAGAAAGATTAGAATAGATAAAATAGATTAGAATATATCGATATAATAGATTAGAATAGATCGATAGAATAGATTAGAATAGATCGATAGAATAGATTAGATAGATTAGATGGATAGATAGATTAGATAGATAGAGAGAAGAATCTAGAAATTTTTTCCTTACATGGATAGGTACCATACAACCATTCTTCAACCTGGTCAATAACTGCTTGATTTATAATAGGTTCAAATTTCCTGGCAAAAAATAGGAGTCTTCCTTCAGTTCCCTGCAACAACCTACATTATAATTCCTTATAGATGGATAAAAGTACTGTAGTATCTTATTTCCTTTAAACATACCTGAAGTCTAGACCAGTCATCCATCTTGAAATCATTTGGACTGCAACCACACCAGTCTACAACATGCTTATATTGACATTTACATCCTAGTCGTCTCTTCCAATTTGTAACATGTAAATTGTTATCAACATATGTCCGACAAAACTTGGAATTTCTCAACACAGTATGGAAGAAAGTCTGTATCACAAAAAAAATTACAGTCAATACAAGAAACAGGAGTGCTGTTCACATACAAAATAAGCTATAAAATACAAAAGATATCAAAAACGAATTCAGAGACAAATAAATGAAAACTCCAAGCATTTTTTAGTAAAAAGTTGGGGGAAATTCATTGATAAGAACTAATTTTCTCTTTGAAGTGAGAATAAATATCCTCAGCCTACATTATAATAATGACAGTAGTAGGAATCTTTTATTCACCATTCTTGTCTCATATTCCTCATAGGTAATAAATAAATCATTCTAACCTCAGCAGGAAGTAATGTATGTTTGAATACGATTCTCAGTCCTTTCAAAAGTTCATCTTCTATAGAATTTACATCTTCAACAGCAGCTGCAGCGACATAAGACACAAACGGCCGAGAAAGGGCTACCCAATCACTTCCACCATCCATCTGAAGTCCCCAAGGTAAACGTCTGTCTCCTGTTCTCCACATATGGGCATCACATTCAACAAAAGTTTTGTCCAGTCCTTGCTTCTGAATAAAGCGTTGTACTTCTCGCCCATGAGATTTCACAAAATTTTGGTCCTTGTTAGCACTGAGAAATTCTACCAGTTGTACATTGGTTCTACAACATAGAAAAAGAGACATCATTATAATAAAGAGGCTGCAAAGACAAAAACTCGGTAAGACTACATTTAAGATAGAAGAGAACATATGAAGATAAACACTAGGTCTACCACTCAAATCCAAATTGCACTTACTTCACAGGAAAATCAGATTCACTCAAATTAATAACAAAGTCCCACTGCCAATCCATTCTTAACAATTCTGTCATGGATGAAAGAAGCATTTGCAGAAGAGATGCCCCTCCCCAAATAGTAGCATATCTCTTCCTAGCAAGGCGAACATTCAGAAATTTTTCTTCTAAAGGAAGCAACTCTCTAAATAAGTAGTCTTGCCTCTAAAAGAACAGAATGTCATAACAATGGTGGGCTTACAATTATTCTTGTAAATAATAATGCAATGTTTTTCATCATTTCATAGAATCAGAGATACAACAGACTAACAGAGGGTTTCAGAGAAATGATTAAGGAATATTACATCATTCTCAAATTAATTTTTTACCATGCCAAGAAATCAAAAAATTGGAAGTGTTAAGTCAATAGTTCAGCTGCATATATCTATTTGTTCTACATTTTGATGGGTAGACTGCACTAGGGGTCTATCAATAAAAGATGAAAAGTATCCGGGTTAGGAGAATTCTTTTCAAATAGTTAAACTGCGCTATTTCAGGGAAGGGAGGTGTTATCCTTGCTGTTCCATAACACTATGTTTTATAAAGGTATGTTTCGAAGGGCACATTTAACCTTGAAGTTTGTCACTGTAATCCAAGTACTCAACCACTCAGCCAGAGCACAGAGCTATGAAGAAGGAACCATTAAGTCACTATACCAAAATTTGTCCCCATATTTTCTGGAAAGTAACAAAAAAATTTTCTTAATGGATGGGTCGGAGGGGTTACATAGTTTTAGGGGTAAGAGGTATCTTTTCAGTGCATCATGAAGGGGAGGGAAAGGTGTAAAAAATTGTAACTTTTGTGTTATGTTATTAATGGACGGACCCAAGGCAGTGTTCCATCACCATTCCCCCTTCCCCTGCACTCTTATTAGTGGTTTTCAGACACTATAGTCTGAAATTTGGGTAAATGGGGAGATGCGGATGAATATGACTGACATGTATGATGTGAGTGGTGGATGATAGGAGATTGATGTGATGGAATGAATAAAAGGCAGTGGAAACAGGAAAACCGAGAAAACTTCCTGAAGACACCTTTGTCCACCTGTGAAAATTTTACTTTGATCATCAGTGGTAAGAGTATTCTGTAACATGTGATCGGTACAATAATAAACTTCTTTCCAATCACATTTTAGTGTAGGTTAATTTATCTTCTATAATGAATTTAGTACCAATAAAAAATACTTTAAAATAATCAAGTCTCACAGACAATAAAATGAAAACAATTAAATAATCAATACTTACTGCATCCACATGAATGTAAAAATAATGATCCACATGAAAAAGAGCTTTGATTAATCTATGCACTTGTCGCAATGCACGACCATTCAAAGTAAGCAGAAAAGCAACTCGCACAGGATTCTCCAATTTTTCAGAACTCTCCCTTGGCACTTGAGGAACGAACTCTGAAAACAAATTAGCACACAATGCAAATATGAACTTACTGTTAAAATCACACACAACTAAATCAAAATAACTCTCAGAAAAAAATTGCTGTGATACTCAAGTAAATGTTGTTCCCTGCACTTTATTACATCATGGAGGAAAAACCCAAATGAGTTCCCATGTTAGCAGAAAAGTACACCAAGGAAGAGTAAAATGGTACATTCATCTGTGGATATATCTTTTATACACCTGTCTATTATAATGATTCATTTATGAAACTAAAAATTCAACAATCAATAAAATATATAAGATAGAAAGATAGAAAGAAAGAAAGATAGAAAGAAAGAAAGAAAGATAGAAAGAAAGATAGAAAGAAAGATAGAAAGAAAGATAGAAAGAAAGAAAGATAGATAGAAAGAAAGATAGATAGAAAGATAGATAGAAAGATAGANTAAATGTTGTTCCCTGCACTTTATTACATCATGGAGGAAAAACCCAAATGAGTTCCCATGTTAGCAGAAAAGTACACCAAGGAAGAGTAAAATGGTACATTCATCTGTGGATATATCTTTTATACACCTGTCTATTATAATGATTCATTTATGAAACTAAAAATTCAACAATCAATAAAATATATAAGATAGAAAGATAGAAAGATAGAAAGAAAGAAAGATAGAAAGAAAGAAAGATAGAAAGAAAGATAGAAAGAAAGAAAGATAAGATAGAAAGAAAGATAGAAAGAAAGATAGATAGAAAGATAGATAGAAAGAAAGATAGATAGAAAGATAGATAGAAAGATAGATAGAAAGAAAAGAAAGAAAGAAAGAGGTATTTGAGATAAGATGAAGAGATACAGTGTGACTCATGAATCTATCTAACCTGAATATCTCCCCAATATAAATTGGGAAAATTTGAAAACAAATCGACAATACTGTCCTCCATAAATTAAAAAAGTTTTAAGTTAGTGAAAAGCAGAAAGAAAAACACACAAAAATCACTCACAAATTTCATAATATAATGTAATATTTTTGTTTAAATTATATTTATATTTAATGGCTTAGTTTTGACATGGCGAGATGCAGACTATCATACTGCCAAAAGTCCATTCAAAGTAACATACCAGGTGTTCTATGTCAATTGGAAGAAAAGATCAATATGCTGTGAAACCCATTTTACAACCACCATGCCAACTCTCATCCACAAGATTAGTGATTATTCGACCAGCTCAGTTATTATTAACAATACTTCAAGAAGTTGCCTTTTTAAAACTGTGAGGAAATTGCAATGATCATAAACCAAAATGTAGAAAAACAAAAAACAAAAGAAAGAAAACTTCTATTGAAAAAGCTTAAAAGAATTACATGAAAGGCGTGTGTTAAAAGAAAATACATCTCCCTCACAGATACACAACAATGGCTAATGTTATAATTAAGAAATACAATGAATTCTTTTTCTTCCCTATGGAAGAAAAAAATAAATCAAAAAGATACAATGCATGTACATCGCGACAAAGCACCTCACATAATTGTTAAGAATTTTTCTTACGTGGTTAATAATAAATTTCCTGACCAACATACAAAAAGTAAAATTGCAAACTTCTATATACAGTAGAACCTCGATTTTCCAGGGTAATGGGGGAGAATCGCACAGATAAATAAAAACCATAGTTAATCGAGACATTTTATTTAATAAATTATGTACATAAACATGCATACATATGTGTGTAGAATGTCACGTTATCAGGGGTTGAAATATGACATTATCAGTCTCCGCTTCTCGCAGTTTGAAAAGATTTTCCTTGCCTCATTTCTAATATTTCTCAAATTCATTACATCCTGGAAGTCAAAATTTTATTGGTACCCGAGGGTCTCTGTCTCTAAGTTTCAAGGAATCAACGCACAACTGTGGAAATAGGATTTATATATGATAATACATTCGTCAAAAAAGCAGTACAAACTGCATATGACAACGTGAAGAAAAATTAACTAATTTACTCTATAGTAGATATTGTAGTTGAAATTCTTCTTTCCAATGGAAGAGTGAGCACCACAGTTAATCGCGAATATAGTTAATCGAGATTCTACTGTATACTCAAAATCTTCACATCAGAATCAAAGAATATAAGTTGCATTTTTTGTCATGCATAATATTTTTTTAACTTCAGCCACTATTTAGTGTTTTTCCTATAAAAGGAAAACTAGTTTAGAGGAAAGATAATAAAATTTTGTATTTCCAGAATAAAATGAAATTAATAAAAAAGGATTTAAAACTGAACAAAAATCTGGAGTTTTAAGAGTGTACTAGCATTAGCTTGTGTTACTAAGTACATTAAAATTATACCATTTAACATAAGTGTCTATCCTTGAGCAAGAACTAAAACAATCAGTTATCCATCACAGATTACAATTTGTTCTTGATCATTCTCTATGGAATAAAGACAGGATTAAAAATGTTCACAATTATACTGCTAAAAATGTTTTTAAAAAATACTGTCATTTTTATGTATCTTCTGATTTAATTATTTTAAACTATTTAACGATTGGAGGACTATTGTAGAATAGTAAAAATAAATAATTCATCAATTCAATTACATTGTACAAAATATTCATTTCATTTCAATAAAACAGAACTTATCCAATCAAAAAACTCTGTCTACTTTTTTTAAAAAGAGTTTTATTTATTTTTAGTGCTGCTTTATTCCCCCTCTTATTTTCTTTAGATTTCACACCACACTTCAAATTTTTCCTCTCATTCATTGATTACCAGTGTAATTTACCATTTTCAAGTGATTAATTATTTTTAAGTTTTATTCATATTATACATTAATTTTTCATTAATAATTCATCTTCCATTATTTAATTTTTAGAGGTATATTAATAACCTATTAAAAGTAACTCTCTTAGACCACCTTCGCTTAGTAAAGAGAATTTCTTTCCACCCCTAATTCTAAAAGAAAGACAAAGATTTCTTCCTTACTGTAAAAGTTACTGGAAACCCTATACTTACTTGAAAAACTAAAATTATCCAGGCCCATTCCCTTGTAGGATTGAATTAATGTGCAAAATCTATGTTTGCTGTGTTAGGTCACCTTGTATTCTGCTGAGTGAGCTTTTAGAGTTGCATCTCCCATGCATTTCATTCACACATTTTGCTTTGAATTTATTTGATGGATATTCCAGGGCACATGATGGGGTGAAGGAATTGTGAGGTAGTTGGGTTGCCGGGGAATGGGAGGTACTGAACTGACATTGGTTTGGAATAGGAGACAAAAACTACAGTTCAAAACATGGCCTAGTTTGGCCAATAGGGGGACAGAACTTACTAGCACTGGGAGCACAGACTATCACTGACTGGTAAGAGGGTGTATTCTTTTGCTTGGGTAGATTCATTTTCTCAGCTTTGTTTCACATCAATTTCATTAAATTACTCAGTTATTGAGGAACTACGTTGATGAATCAGTTGCTGCTCTTTTGAATCTTCCCCACGATTTGTATGTGACTCCATAGAAAGTGCTCACTTTTCAAACCTATTTCTAAGGACTCAAAAAGTACTTCAAGAGTACTTAATTTTGCATATAGTCTGCTACTTTTTTCTTCTCTGCTGCATACATTCCACGCAATTTTTGCAAAAGGGTGGAAATCAATCATTTGATTAATTAGATTTTAATATACATCACTGCGGAGAGCAACCTGAAGTGAGATCTCCCATAGGTATTCATTCTTATGCTGTCTGCTCAGAGTAATAATTCAGTTAACGGTAATCTCCTCCTTCATACTCATGAGATTATTTAATTCTACACTCTTACTTCACGCAGCGCTTCATAGTTATTTTAAAGAGATAGAATTGCAAGGGAAATATTTCAGTGATATAGCTGGAAAGTCAAATATAAATAAATACAAAATTACTTCCTATAAATAGCATTTATATACACAGAACAAAGCTTATCAATATGTGTCTTCATGTTTATACAGTTCACCTTTTCCTTCACAATGTATACCATTTCATTAACAAATCTTTTCTTGCACACTGGTTTCTGTTCAAGGATGGCCACATTCTTGATTTTAAAGGTGATCTGTACTGTGGGCATGCCTCCCTTGTGCACAATTTGGGGACAATTTCTTAAATTAGGGATGTTTGGTCAACATAAGTCATGGTACATTCATTATATAGCACCTTTAAAATTACATTATTTTTATCATCTTTCTTGATATGTTCTTTCAGTTTCGAGAACAGTTCACAGTCCAGGTTATTTCTATTCTTGAAAGTAATATTAACTTTCACCCCTTTTCCAAGAGTTTTACCAATTGCATCAGAAATATCGTTAGCATAAACAATTGATTTGTTCCTCTTTATCATAGTTTCATAATTTTTTGGGTTCAATATTATATAAAATGTTATGCACTAAGAATTTTGGAAACCCATTACATTTAAAAATTTTCCCCATAAGAGCAATGTAATGATGTATCTCTTTTCTTGTAAAACAATATTGCATAACTACTAGATTAAATGACCATAAATCTAGTTATTCTTTTAGCCCTGAGGAAGACACCATATTTGTCAAAACCTTGCCATATGAAAATGTGATTTATTTAGAGTAGATTGACCTTTCTTCAAGAACTTCCCATATATAGTTTATATCAAGAGTCAAGAACTAAAATAGTGTAAGTTATTAATTTATATGATTATATCTACTGGGCCTACTGTCGTAGAAAAAAGTCTCCATACTAGACTTTGAGTATTATTAAAATGTTAAACCATTGCTCTACACAAAAATGAGTCACACCAAATTTTTTGTATTTCATTCCGTGTTTATCAGTGTCAATTAAATTTTTTTTACTGCAGATATAAAGAGAATAGTGCCAGTTTGTCCACTCTTTCAATCGGAGTGCTGACTTAGAAAATTCATTGCTCAGAAACCACTCGAGTGATCACAGTCAAATTTTAATAAGGACTAAAGATACTTATTGCTTAAAAGTTTACCAAGTTCGAAACTGATCTGATGTAAAATAAAAAAAGTCCTTAACAAATTAGCACAACAATTTTTTCAGGGTGGACAAAAAAGAATATAATTGGTCTTGTTATGAAGCTATTGACTTTTTCAATTTTTTCAAGAAGATTTCAATTCAAGAAGTAATTCAATTTTTTTAGTTGTATAAAACCTTCAAGAGCATGAATTGTATACAACCTTCAAGTGCTTCCCCACTGCTTACTACTTGTGCATAGACAAAAATAAACCAATAAAAAATATTTGATAGAATGTAGGTAAAACATTGCTTAAAACTTAGCCCCATAATTCCGTTCTTTTACAACCACACAGAACCAAGAAATTATCAATTTCACCATAAGATGGAAAGAAAAAAAAATCTGAAAGTAAAATATTGCTGAAAATGACCCTCCCATTTCATCAGAATCACTACATATCGACTGATGGAAAGATGCTTATTGTAAAAACAATATTTTCCATATCGGTGTAAATCTTTGCAGGTAAATTGTGGTTTCATTCAAACTCTTATAGTTGAAAATTTCTAAAATTACAATACTTTCTCTACATTATAGCATGAGAAAGTTAAGGAATGAGAACATTACACAGAAGAGATGTTTTAAGCCAATTTGAAGACGATGAAAAGAAAATGATCTCTAAACAGAGGTGAAAATTAGTAGAACAATAGGCGGAAAGGGTTACAGACACCATGTCAAAATCTTCACATACAGCATTCACATAGACAGCACTAGTCCAAAGCGTATACAATTTGCTGCTTAAATTATTTATGAATATACCCTAATCAAATAACAGAATAAAAAGGAACTTTTAGTTTTCTTAAGCTGTATCCTCCCCCTTCTTGTTATATCTATACCACTAAATAGTTTCAAAGTCTCTTGAAATAGGGAATAAATAAGTTAGTGTGGCTGAGAGATATTATTTTCCTAGGTTTAAACCAATCTTTCAAGCAGAATACTGCTTAATGAACACATTCTAATTACACTTTGTGTAGAGAAAACTTAAAGAAAATTTGGAGCAGTTTATGAGAAATTTTTCTAAATGTACTTTGATTTTCATACTAAGTACTCTTTATAATATGTTACAAAAATTTCAGAGCATGTAGATTGACAACAAGCAAATGCTACGCTAAATTCAAAATATGAATGAAATTGACTTATCTGTTCAGCCAAAATCTTTTCCGGTATCATGCACACCCATAACACATATTTCAGTCAAAATCTCTCAATCGAATTTGTTAATGATTATAATACTTTCCCTATACTATGCACATGAGAAAGTAAAACTGAATACTTTTTGAGCGCAGGGCTCAAATTAATGGGGAAGAAACCAAGAATTCTCCCCACCTTCTGACTTCTTTACCTCACTTCTACATCTTATGTTTATTCCCATCCAGGGAAAAATAATTCCACCTATTGTGACTGTCAATTATACATGTCAAAATTAAGCATTAATATGAAATGATGTGCAATGTTCAATTTTTAAGGGTTATTGAGAAATTTCCCAATATCCTTGGTGAGTTATCTTATTGTTAGTTTATATCAATTAACTGTTTATTTTAATTCTGGATACAATATTAAAATTAGCAATATTGAAGGAATTCATTAAAAACATCTCCAATGGAACATATGTACTTTGTTATAAGGGTTCATCCATAAATTCATTTGCTTAGAGGTGGGGGGCACGAAAATTTTTACGCTCATGGAGTTTCATTTTATTATCTAGACATTCAAGAACATGAAAATAATAATAACTAAATATAATTATATGAAAATGTATGAAATGTTTAAACAAATTACAAAATATTGCAATAGACAAGTTTGTAATACAACAATATGTATAGTGTACCAGAATTAATGTTCCTTTTAAATGCCTCCTTCCCAGAATAAAATTGCATTTCTTTACAATTTTAATTAGAACTGAATTGAAATATGGAAAGACAAGCTTCAAAAGTTCCCCCATCTATATTTCCTTGAATTTTAACACTGGATGAAAGGATCTCTAGTTATAATGGCCATTGGTGTGGCCATCTGTTATCACCAAACAACCATTGTTGGTCACATGAAATGAATGGCCGTTTGGCATTAAAAGTTGTCCACTCGCTGCTCATTTTTACGAGAAAGTGCAGTGCACACCAATGAAACTCGTTTCGTGCCGACAATGCACACCAAAGAAACCTCGTTCCATGAAATCCCATTTCTAATAAAATAATTTTTCTTTTCAATAATTAACAAAAGTTTAAATTAATGCAAAGATTTCTCAGCAAAGAACAAAAAAATTCTCGCACACAATCAGTGGTTCATGAGGACGATTGCTGATTTAATCAAAGAAAACTTTCCCTCTAATATCTAGTATTACCTTCACAGACACTTCTCAATCGCTTCTTCTAGCTTTATTTGAGCTGAATTCTAGCTTCCGAGCTTCATTTCTAGCTTTATTTGAACTTACCATTTTTCACTAAAGTCCAATACAATAGTTGCGTTGCATAAAACTGTGTGTTCGTCCCAATGTATTAAAATGAGTGTGTTTTCATGAAACGCATTTCATAAGTACTCATCGCGTCTAAACAGTTTCAAAGCTAATGAGAACAACAGTAACCTACCATGACACATCTAACCAATAGTCAAATCATCTATTCAGTTTTTTATTCCAGGGGAATATTTTAAGAATAAAATTAAAAAAATATATTGTTACAAAGTCATGTCATTTCATTTTCATACTTACAGTGGTCAGCAAAGGAAAAATCTCTATGGATTATTTGTGAAAGTATTGAAACGAAGAGTTTCTAAATAGAGCTGATTATAACCTCTAAAGCGCGGCCATAATCAGACGATATTTGGAGGTAAAAAACCTTTTAAAAAGTCAAAATTATCTGAAACATTCTACTTTGTTATATTTTAGTGCGTACTGTCATACAGAAAGAGTACCACAAATTATAAAAAATTTGAGATGTTAGCTGCAAATGACTTTCCTTGGTGTCGATTTGAAATGTAATGGCCCCCTGTTAAAACTAAAATGCACACTTCTTCCCATTTTTTTTTGGAGTTCACTATTAGAAAGAGGGGGATTCCCTATTTTCTCTATAAAATGTCTTACATTGTCTTCCACACACAATCATTGTACATAAAGAAAAGAAACACGTAACACCTCCAGAACACAAATTACCACTTTCAATCCAACCTTTCTTCTAGACCAAGATTTGCCGACTGAACGATTGTTGTTGGATGCGTGCGTACCTCGGCGTGTTCCCATGTGCCCAAGATTGGCTGCCAGAAGTTGGAGTCAGTTGGATCAGGCACCAGTCGGTGAGCAAAACTGCCCAGTCACAACTGCTCCAACTTTTTATTTATTAATTTATTTATTTCAGAACCACCACTTTATTACAATTATTTACAACAATACGATATACAACAGTAAGAATATTAACTCATTGACTCATTTGAAACCGTAATTTAACTAATAATAATACAAACAAAAAACACGATAACAAGAACAGTTGACCAACTATCGGCATGGTGTGCATACTCTCATTCAAACCAATGTTCTCATTTCCATCACTGATACGTCGGCCAGCAGTTGTACAACTCAAAATTGGATAAGTGTGTTAGGTCTAATTTGGCAAACAGCTCTCCAAAAGTTGTCTGAACCTTTTGCAACAATGGCCACAACATTACCATGTGAACCAACTGTGACTTCACAACAAAAATAGGGAGGACCCACGAATACTTTCCAATGAGCACTAGCATATGTGAAATTGAAGTGAAGGCACACTCTGTGACTGTTTTTTCCCCCCCATATGACTCTTCTCATGTTCAGAGAAAGATCCAGGGACACACATATATTGATAACCAGTATGTGCTTCCAGTATTCCTTTTACTCCCGTCCCGTAGAACCATCATTAGATCTTAGGAGTGTACAACACGATGGGGATGAGGAAGAAACCCCTAAATTGTGTTGAGAGCTTCATTAGGATTAGGACTCCTGCATTGATCATGACCAGACCAGTGACAAACACACAAAAAAATCTGGTGAGGCAACATGTCGCATTTATCCTAACACAAAGGAACTATTGTTACAACAATACAAACAATAAGTAAAAAATAGCTTAAATGGGCTGACACTAGAAGAGATGGTGCAATACAAAATATGTGGTCATACCCCCAGAATCCAGTAGATGCGCAAAAACATTTTTGAAGTTGATTGGATATTTTTAATTTAAATTTTGAGTTTATGTTGCATAAATCCAACTTCGTGTTATTAACCTCATTAATTTAAATTATCGACTGGTATAGTATCGGAAACATCAAAGTTCAATAGTTTTCTGGAAATGTATAGAACCTATTGTACCTCTTTTCAATTCCTTATTATCGTAACGGCAAAAATGACCATAGTTAGCTTCCACCATTATGTTTTCTCCATCGCCTTCAAATACAGAGTTCAAGAAAACAATGATTCCAGGTTTTCTCCAACAGAGCTTGAATTTTTTCCCGTTGAGAAAATAAAATGTTTCACATAACATGCGAATTCTATCACAATCCTTTTATTCAAAATAAACAGTTTAACAAATGAAGGGGAAAAAGCAAAATGATTGCAAGAATTAGCTCACTCACAATTAATTCATATTTTATATAAAATTGTATTAAGAGTATGAACAACTCACGTAACTATAACCCTTCATTCAGGAATATTAGTTCATGTCAAATTTCAACAGAGAACCAATATATAACATCAAAGAAAATGATGGTATAAATTGAAGAAAAAAACTTACATAAACTACTCAACTAAAAAAACCACTTACTAGCAATGCCTGTTTCATAAACATTAATCGTAAAATATCCTCCACAAGCTTCTTTCGGGTCAGCAGGACACTTCATATTGCAAGATGAATCAGGTAGGCGAGATGTGGACGGAGGTTCATCATTCCCACAGAAACATTGAGTTCTGAACACATTAAAGAATAGAACATAAATGTCCAGTATTTTGGGAGACTGATCGATTTCCATGCACAAAAACCTTACAAATACATTAAACTAAGAAATACTGCACTGCTACAAAAACGTCGGCAAATTTTCAAAATCGATTAGTGGAAAATGAAACACTGCTGAGGCAAGAAATAAATGAACTGAGCAATATTTTCTTACACAAATTGGAAATGCCACTTATTGATTTAATGGAGTCAAAAGTATACGAAGGATCCATGTCTAACACTCACAATATTTTGCAACAGAACAAATACTGTCAGGGCATTGGCAGAATGGTTATGATTTTATTGAAATAAAATATAGACATAGCATACCACCACATCCTATGAATTTTAGTGCGTATTGTACACACACTGATACGTAGGAGAGAAAACGATTTGACAAGTTTGAAACTGTTCACCGGATGAGCTCCAGAAAACTTTTAAAAAAGTTCTGGGAAAGGATAAAAAAGATGCAAAAAAAAAAAGAATAAAAAAACTTAATATTGAAGTGGAGGGGGAAGAGGAAATATGGAATAGTCAACATAAAAAAACGAACTATTTAGTCAAATTGTTGGTGAGAAAACTCAGTTCTAGAACTCACAACACAAGTTTCCAATAGGGTGAAGTTGGGAAAAGGGAAAGTAAGGGGGGGGGGGGAGAAATTTACATGAAAGAGGAACTCATTCTGCTAGTGACGCAAACACAAACTAATAAATACATATAAAAGTACAATACATGGCTTGTTAAGGTGTGGAGCAAACCAAAGAAATAAGATTTGGACAAAATAATTTGAAAAGTAGAAATATTCACCAAGTGTATAACAAAATTCCAAGGTAAGGATCTCGATGATTCACTTAAATAAGCTGTGATGGCGGTATCCAGTTCTATTCCTTCTAGTTACAAAGTCTCAGACTAGGATCACGAAGTTTCCTCTTGCAATCACCTACGACTACCCTCCTCCCTAAACTTACATTCGAAAGAAGGTGCTGCTTCATTCAACTTGGGGCCTCATTAGTTACACCAAGAGAGGAACAGCTGCCCAGAATGAAGAGTCTATCAGACCAACAGGCAGAGCTCATTAGTCCTTTTGTGAGGCACACTGAGATCATTACAAAGATTTCAGTCCAAGTATATAGTTAGAGAGTAACAAACACACAAGAAAGAAGCCACACAACATTAGTCCCACTAACTTCGAAAACGTTTTCTTTACCAGCAAAGAGTCTGGCAGTTTTCTTTAGTAGTATTCTGTTGTGCACTCCAGTGTTAAACTGATAAAAGCTTCAGCTGTTTAGATGATAAATGATGGGATGAGTGCATATTGGTCGCGAATTTACTTGGATGAGTAACACACCAGCATTGCGAATTAATCTCTGAAAAACGTAGCACTCTTGGGTAATTATAAGCAGTTGATTAACGTAGCATGAACTATCTGGAATATTTTGTATCAACTGTTCTCATACACCACTAAACACTAAACTAAATATGAGAAGCCAGTTTTTAAACTCTTTGATAGGTAAGCAGCTCCGTTGTTCTCAGGAGGATTTTTCAGTCGAATTTTCACACACTTCCCGATGTACTGGAGACTTTAAATGATATTTGTAAACTATAATCTCCTAACAATGCAATATTATAATTTTTTGTTAAAATGCATTTATAACATCGAACCAAAATTACTTCATGCTCATTTCACACGCTTTGACTCCACTCCCCGAGATTGACACTACTGCAACCCATATCCAAGAGTATTAAGAGAGCATTTAGCAAGGGGTAAGAAAAAGGGAACTGGAATGGAGAGAATAATTTATATACATCCAAATACAATTTCATATTATTATGTTTTAACACGAAGCATCAAATTCATTAAAGTTGTTCAACCAAAATATGCTTTAACACACGTCATGTGTACTTGAACCTATAATAATAAGAAAGACAAGGAAAATTGACTGGGATTCTTATAGGAAAGATCTATCAGCTTTAGTTCAAGTGATTCCAAAGAAAATACGTTCAGTGTTACACACCTACTTCCGTAAAACTAATGTTGCAAATTCGCCAAGGACAGTTCCTTGGAGGCCTAAAGAGTTGAGCGAACTTACACACAACACAAGAAAATTATTTAATCTTGCCAACAGGTGACTTAACTAGCTATAGAACAGAACTCATTCGTTACAATACTGCATTAAAAAAGACCAAAAGGAATTCACAGAGGAAGTATTCATGGTTGAGTTATATTGAGAAAATATCTACTGGTGCTAGACTCTTAAAACTATTGGGAAAAATGGACACTATCAAGCTTCATAACAGAACATACACTATGACTGGAAAGGAGACTGAAAAAAATGTTTGATGTACACTTTCCTGGATTCATAGATATTGATGATGAACAGCAAACTGAACAGAAACCACTAAACCTGGAAGTCTGTAGGACAAACAGGGAAGATTGGAACCTAGCCAGGGAGAAGATCAATCATACAGGAATTTGATGGGCTGTTCATTCATATGAACCATTTAAATCAGCAGATCAACTGATACCTTCATTTCTACAACAGGGTATTCAATTTCTTACATCCCTATAGTGTCACATCTTTAGATATGTCTCGCACTAGGACATATTCCTAAGCACCTAGCCTGAGCGTCCCAATTATGATGGCGCCAAGGCATTTAGACTGATTAGTCTCGAATCAATTCTTTTGAAAACGACTGAGAAAATTGTTGAAGGCTACATCCAGGACTGTTTTAAAGGACCAAGCAGTTTGCCTATCAACCAGGTAAATCTACGGATATGGCCTTGTACTACATGGTAGCTAATGTACCGAAGGCATTGTATTACAAGGAATTTGCCTTAGGGGCATTTTTAGATATCGAGTGTGCCTTTAATAGAACCTCTAGAAGAGCATTATTGAGAGCTGTAGAAGAACATGGAGTACCTGACACTGTAGGTGGATCTGCTCCATGTTAAAACATACGAGAATTAGTGAGTAATATTGCTGGAGTAATCCTGACTGTCTCAACGACGAAGGGATGTCCGCAGAGGGGAGTTTTATCTCCCCTCCTGTAGAACCTTGTTAATGATGTGATCGGGGATCTCAATTGTAATGGCTATTTTACCAAAGGGTACGCTAATGATTTATCTATACTTATTAATGGAAAATTTCCTGGAACACTCAGAGGTGCTACAAATAGCCCTTGGGACAGTTCAATAATGACGTGATAGAAGTGAACTCTCTTGTCAACCCGAAAAAACTTTCTATTTTACCGTTCACCACAATCTGGAACAGAACCCACATCTCGAAGGTGCTATGATACAATTCTCCGATGAAGTCAAATATCTTGGACTGATATTGGACAAGGGATTGACTTGGAAGAAACAATTGAATACAAGCATTAACAAGGCCTACGAAGTATTCTGGGCTTGTTGAACTGTGCTTGATAAATCATGGGTATTTAAAGCAAAAGTAATGTATTGGATATATATTACAATGGTCAGACCCATTATGTCATAGGTCGCTTTACTCTGATGCGCTAGAGTTCATGTACGTATGTGCAGGAAATAACTTTACAAACTGCAAAGAGTAGCTTGCAATAGTATAACCAGAGCATTTAAGACTACTACAGCTACAATGGAAGTTTTACTTGACCTCATTCCTATCCATCTTAGGATAGAAGGTAAGGCAAGGAGTGGACTTTCCAGGCTTATATGTCATGGCACAAATATCTTGAAAGATGCTATGGACACCTGTTTTCCCATGGTCAAAACACTGGATCGTATTTTACATATGAATACAGATAGGATGACACTGAAGACATCACAGGATAAGACATTCATTGTATCAATGACATTATAGTTTGGGCCATTGTTTGTTATTTTCCTGCAGGTATTCAGTACCAAATTAGCATTACCAATCACCATTACTCTATTCTCCTGAACACATTTAATATCAAATAAATTTGCTTATGAAACATGACTAGGAGGTTCACAGCAAAATTCCTTCTCTGTTCTCAATTTTTATTAACTTGAATAACAATTTTAATTATTGTCTGTTACCATTAATTTAAGATATGCTTTTTAAATGTTTCAATCTTAACCCTGTTTCTTTTTGGCAAATTTAATGCATTTACAAGTTCATATTTCCTGTGTTCTCCTCACTCTTTTACTTCTCTTTTTCCATTTTTCAGGTATTTTATACATTTCTTTTAAAATCTTCATTACTATAATATTTTTAAAAAAATACTTACCAAGTTAATTTTTTAAAATAAAAATGAAAGAAAGAAAACTATTTACTTACTTTTGAGGAATTTCAAGTATACATTTCAAGAGTACCTTCACATAATTATAATATTTTGAAACACAAATGTATAACTCACTCCTTATAACTAGAACCAAGTCAATTAACCTTCCAAAGTCTTTCATTAAGAAAGTATTAACACTACCTAGGGATAATAATAACTGGTTCAGAGGAAACATATTTGGGATAAAGTTATTAAACTGTCAGTCAAGGAATCCAGAGAAATAAAAGAAAAGAATTGTCAAAGAAATACTGCCAATCAACAACTATCTATTTGTAGTTATTAATAAAAACATAAATAAGAGGATTTATAATATAAAAAAGAATACTGAAGAATCGGAAGAAAATATCAGAATAATGAAGTTAATGCAGTATTTCTGAACAATCAACATGCTTCAGGCAAGCTTTGTAAATTATTTGGGAAAGAAATATAGAAATAGTGACAAAACATCAGAAAATATTAGGTAGTATTATAACAAAAATAAATAAAATAAATAAATAAATAAACGGGAAAAATAAAATGAAAAAAATGTGTGTTAAGATTAGAATTGATGAGCTTAGGAGGAATGTTAACAAGAATGATAAAATAGTGTAATAATTGATCATTGTATTAATGAAGATCCGAAAATGAAATGGGAGGATATTGAGAGTATGGATAAAAAAGAAAATTAAAAAAAAAAAAAAATGATACACATCAGAGATCTATAGAGAAATTACTCAAAATTGTATATATTTGCAAATTAATACAGAGACATTATCAAAAGCTTACTGTGATTTTTTGTTAATGTTATTTCATACAGTTGATTACTTTTTTTTTGTCATTTAACTATGTATTAAAGTGAATGTCTAATGAAGGCCTGATGAAGAATTAAACAGAAGTTGTTAGAAATTGTAAATAAAAATTGTCTATGGAAAAGTTCATAAAGTTGAATAATCTTCCAAAGGGCATGAAGCAATACCACACATTTATAGAATTTTTAATTTATTATGTTTAGAATATAGAACATTGAATAAAATTCTTAAAATGTTGACAGCTAAGGATCTTCCTCTGTTTCACTGTGTAGGAGGTAATGGGAAGCCCATCCTCTTGTGTCAAATTCCAAGGTAGAATGCACTAATGGACCATAAAATGATTCATTAGCCAATACATTCTCCAAAGGTTTAGTATATCTTACTGTAAAGCCAAAATTTTTTAAAAATTTATTTGATAGGGTTAGGATAGGAATAATCTAAATGTTATTTTATTGGTTATTAATTTCACGCAATTCAACAATATCAAACAATTCCTATCTTTCACAACTTTACAAGATATATGTAGAAAACGAGCGCGAATGTTTTCATACGCTAATGCACAATACCGTATGCTTCTCGACTATCCTCCGTCAACTAGTGACAAAAGAGCATCGGACCGCGTTTCGATTAGTTGATGGCGCCTTTCCTCAGAATGACCAAATGTTTAGATATGTGAGGGCTGTAATGACGATGTTGGCGAGCCGTAAAGTCCCAATTAATCAACATGGTTAGAGGTTTACGCAGAGGACATGACAAGGTTAGAATAAGGTGGTTCTCAAGGGTATCCGCTAAGAATTCGGCAAGGGTACTCGCTAAGGATACGGCGAGGGTACCCGCTAAGGATACACGGAGGCAACAGTGCAGAACGATTTTTGCGGTGAGCGCTGAGCGAACGTTGAGCGGTGAACGAAGAGGGTTGAATACAAATTACATAATCGAACAGGATTAATATTTCGAGTAAGATGGTATCTTTCTTCCAAACCTCGCGTGGACTGTGGAGCAAAATATAGCAAAATTAGTAATGCTTCGAAACCCATGTTCATATTTGGCATTACTCGATATATTCATATGACGGCACAATGTATTGCACTGAAAATACATGACGGTAGAAAAATACTTGCCACTAATAAACGCTATGTACTCGCAAGAACACAGCTGGTGCAACGCACACGATTACTAATTCCAAAGAAGGTATTTGGATGACTCACGACTAGCTACTTGATAGTTCAGTTCCACCAAATCCAATTAGTCTTCACCATTTGTGTCCTGCTTGGTCCCGCTGCCCCGTTGGACTCGCAAGTTGCATTCTGGGAACCAACGCTTGTCCTAATAATGCTCATACACGGGTGCTGCGGGAAAGTACTTGCCCTTAAACCCTGACCACATTGTTGTGAGTTTTAAAACTGATTTCTGTCCGAGTAAGTCTCGGGTATACAAGTGATTTAGTACCGTGTTATGCTAGTTAGTGACAACCCATTAACGGGAAGTATAATTAGCAGCGCATTATCTGCATTAACGGCTCTGAGATTGGTTCCACAATTTTAGAAATAAGGTGCAGAAATACTGTTGTAACTTTTGTCGACTTCAAGAAGACTTATGATGCGATAGATAGGCAAACTCTATTCGACACTTCAGAAGAGTTCAAAATCGACAGGAAAACAAGGGCAACAGATTAATAGGTACCTCGAAAGTTAAATTCATGGGAAAAATCTCAGAAGCATTTCAAATCCAGTCCGGAGTCCGCCAAGGGGATGGCGTCTCGCCCCTCCCATTTAACTTAATTCTGAAAAAAATCGTGAAAAAATGGAAAAAGGAAATAAAGGGAATACAACCCGGGATTAAGAAAGAACAGAGGATCCGTGTGAAATGTCTAGCTATTCTCACAAACAACAGAGAAGAAGCCAAAATTGCACTGGAAAAACTACATGAAATTGCACAGAAAACTGGCCTACAAATCTCCTACCAGAAAACTCATTTTATAGAAAGAAAACCAGCAGATAATCTCCGATACAGGAAAGTAACACGAGTCCCCCACTTCAAATACCATCAGGACTGAACACAATAGCCAATCAAGAAATAATCATAAATTTACAAAAAGCATATAAGCTCACATGTAGTCACTATAATAAGAAATTATTTGTGTCAATGCAAAATTAAGACATTACAACACAGTAGTTCGACCGGAAGCACTGTATGCTGCAGAAACGACAGTGATTCATTGCTAAACAAAAATAAGAGAAATTGAAAAACAAGGAAAATTCTCATGAAAATATTTGGTCCACTTTTTCGTGAAGGAAATTTGAATAAAGAGGCCATCAACAGAGATCTACAAACACAGAAACAATAACAGATGCCGCTAGAAAAAGAAAAATGAAATTTTACGGACATATCCGCAGGATGGAAAAGAGTAGGCTCACAAGGCAAATCTTCGAGATAACGAATGCTAGTAAAAACAAGACAAATTGGATCAGCGAAACAGAAGAAGACATTAAAGAAGTGGGAATTACAGATGACAACAAACAATCGAGAGTAGTTCAGGAACATCATAAAAACATACACTTAAACAAGACCACATACAAAAGAGAACAGGAAATACATGGTCAGAAGAGCGCAAGAGAAAACACTTATGAAGAGAATTTGGGAAGAACGAAGGAAGAAGAAAACATCATGACTACTCAAGTTCACACGCTCTCTTAGAAGGGGACAATCGAAAATAGAGCATCTTAATGACATTAAAATCCTGTATTGGAATAGTCGAGGCATAAAATCTAAACATAAGAAACTTCTTGAAGACCCATGAAATAGACATCGCTTGCATCACAGAAACTCATCTAAATAGCTTCACACAAGAAAAATCATTAAAATTTCAAGATTACTACTACTACGGAGAAGAATCGTAAAGACACCACTCCACTCCAGCAGGAGGACTTTTAATTTTAGTAAATAAAAATATTGATCATTAGCAATCCTTGTGCACTCACTCACCGAATCTTGAAGTAACCTCCGTCACAGTTCCCATTAATAAACATCCAGATATCAATATTATAGTAGTATACAAACCACAAAACAAATCTATTTCTAATACAAATTAAAAATATTTTTCAACCCAATCAAACCACGATTATAACGGGTGACCTTAACGCTTAACTCCACTCATGGAGTTGTAGAGTAACCAACACAGCAGGGAATTTCATCCATAATATGTGCATAAAAAATAATATTAAATTGATAGCCCCGGTAGATACATACTTTCTGTTCAATCATAATTTAGTACCAGATATTCAAGATATCGCTCTCACATAGTTTCACATTCCCTTCTATTCGTTTCCAATATGAAAACTAAACTCCGATCCTGTTCCTGTAATTATCACTGCCAATATAACACCTAATCTACAGTCTGCATGCTCGCATTCAAACTTAAAACATTACTAAGGTAAATTGTGCAAAATGTCAACATCTTAAAAACTCAAGGCATCCCATTACAAATCTAAAATCTCTCTTAGAAATTGACTGTGCAATATCTGAATTTACAAATTCAGAAAGAAAATCCGTTCAAATTTCTTCATATACAATAGACACAATAAGACGACCACAAACTCGTACCACGTTACCTGATCACATAAAATGATTGATAAAAGATAAAAATTGTATTAGAAGAAAGTGGACTAAATTTAGACTACCCCACTGAAAGAAAGAACTGAGTCATTATCAACAATGGACCGTGAGTCCCTTCAACAGCGCTCACTTGAGTCTTACAAAAATTTCATATATTGTCTCTCGCCGCGTGATAACCTGGACAGCAACTAGACGGTTACTGAAGCCTCTCACAAACCTTCCTCCCCTTAAGTATTATCAAAATATAGCACAAAATCCGAAAGATAAAGCAGAAATGCTTGCAGAATACTTCAAATCGACCTTTGAAACTCACCAAATATACAGTCCTTCTGATTCTGACATCATTACATCCATTACCTCTCCAAATTAAGACGTACCTAATCGAATCAAAAATCAGGTCACAACACAATTATTCTCAAGAATTTACCAGGTACTATATCAGTTTTATAACGAACATATTTAACTCCTTGTTAAGAATCGGATACTTTCCAGCATCCTGGAAATATTCTATCATAATCCCAATACCCATACCTGACAAAAATTGTTCTCTATCATCCAGTTACCGCCCCATAAGTCTACTTTCTATTACCGGCAAAAGGTCGTAAGTATTTAATTATTTATTTAATTAAAATTCAAGAAAAATTAATCCTTAAACCCTTTACAAATAATTTGGGCAAAATAGAAACTATTCCATCTTACTAATTTGCATTTATCGTAAAACATACCACGACTCAGCAATTGCCGTTTATCCGAATAAAAACTTCAATCATTCCACGAAAACAAATCCACTACAGCAGAATTTCTCGATATTAGTCAGGAGTTCGACAGTATAGTATTAGGGTTCACTGTTTAGACATCGACAAACCAGAATTCCAAGTAATCTCCATTCAGTCATTGAGAGTTTTCTTTCTAATGGAACATTCTCCACCCGAGTAACCTCCTGTTTATGATCTCCAAAGCAACTAAGAGCAGGGGTACCTGAAAGTTCCCCTTGGTCGTAATTGCTATTTAACTTACATACGGCAGACACCCATCAATAGCATCAAACAACATTTTTGGACCAAGAAATAGAAAATTTCACTAAACCCAAATAAATTTTCAGAGAAAATACTTACTCTCCACTTTCCCTATTTTCCTACACCTATAACACTCGACTCAATTCCAATTCCACGGTCACCATTAAACTCCATAGTAAAATACCTTGACACAAGACTCACTTGGAAACATATAATCCCGTAAGAAAAAAAGCAAATAAGAAATTTTATCACCTAAGACCATCAATACACCGCCACTCCGCGTTGTTCTTTGTATTGTTCTCTCACATTATACAAGACAATTTTTCGGCCTCTTCTTCTTTACGTTAGTCCCGTCTGGTGCAATGCCGCACCCACCACTATCAAGAAATTACAAATATTCCAAAACAAGATTTCAAGTAAATGTTCCGTGGTTCATTAGAAACAAAAATCGCAAGAAGATCTCAATATTGAATCAATTTCATCCTACTTAACAAAATTGTCGCACAACTTCTCTAACCTTTCAGCACTACCCGGACCAGTATACCACCAACTAGGCGTCGATTCTCCTCCCAAAATCAGATTCCGAAATAAATTCCCTCGCCATTTCCTAAATAGCTTCTCAGAATACACATAACGTACCTATGAATTCGTAAATATTTTTTCCCCAAATTCTACACATACTGTTCTGTAAATTATTTCCTTTTCTGTTCGTATTGAAATGACGCTTGGTGGTGCCGATGGTTTCCCCATTCTTTTATCATGCATTTTATGTTATTCTGCAACCTTTAGTAGAGCCCTTGGCTGATCGAAGGATTATCTGTGTAAATGATGTTTTAATAAAAAACACAAACAAATTAATATAAATAAATTGCACACACACACACATATATATATATATATATATATATATATATATATATATATATATATATATATATATATATAAAAGCGTCCGTGTGATACAACGTCCGATAGCATAAACATCTTTTGAGGTGCGATCGTGATAAGATAAGAAGTTCCTTCGCCGATATAACGAAAAGGAGTAGGTTATGCAATGCGTTATACTTATGTATGAAGAGACTGACTGCATTTCAAGGGGACGCTTCCCGGAAATAATTGGCCGCCAGTTATCTCGGAATAAAATAGTACTTCAAAATATTTATAAAAAGATTTTAATTTGAGTTAGTCACCATAATGTTGCACGGTCATAGGGTTCAAATGAGTGCCAAAATTTCAGCTCAATCGGTTGGGGGAAAATTATTGAAAATACAGTGGCAAGGTTCTACCCAAACATACATACTAACAGGCGAAGTTAAATAAAAGCTCTGTAAGCCACTCAAAATTTTCAAACAATTAAACCTGGTTTGAAAATTTTTTTTTTTTTCACGTTTCAATAGCGTCGAAAAGCATTTCCTCCACTGTCAAGTGGGTATATAATACATTCCTTTCAAAAATGT
Source organism: Laupala kohalensis (assembly GCA_002313205.1). Lineage (NCBI taxonomy): Eukaryota > Metazoa > Arthropoda > Insecta > Orthoptera > Trigonidiidae > Laupala > Laupala kohalensis. The sequence continues at coordinate 594,560 of NNCF01129278.1, read as the reverse complement.
TGATCCTGCCACCTAAAAACTCCTACAGAAGGAATGATCACATCCATCCTTCAGCCATCCGCAAGGGTTCCTGGAAGAAATGCAGCAGATAATATATCAGGATTCCCTAGATGCATTTGCGCACCGAATTTAAAGTCGGGTCAACTAATTTTCATTTCTTTATCCAAGATCGAAATACCTCTAATATACCAACGTTCAACCCTTTTCCTTGTATCGAACGGGTGGAGAACATCCACACAGCTGGTGTGCGACATCACGCCTTCAGTTCCCGACACGCAAAGTACTCCAATAAAACAAGCTCTATGGGGCTCCAGTACGAGTGTACGTGAATAACCCCAATCTCACTTCCACTGGTTGGGTAGACAACACACATCTGAGGTCTATCCAACAGCATCATAGTCGACTTCCCAGTACAGAGATCACGCTGTGTCGAGCAGATGCATCTCTAAGGAGATGCGTTTCTAAGGAGATACAAACGCAACCCGATAACTAAGAAAGCATCTTCGGAATAAATATGGGTGGAATGAATCATTCTCTTCAACACTAGCGCAAAATCACGTAAGTTTCACATCGCTCAACCATTGTTTCATCTCCGAAGGCGGGAGAAACTGACCAAACTAATAAACTGGAATTCAAATACGTTGCAGATGTTCGCACAGTGTACTTCACGAGGGGACTCTGGTGTAACAATTCTTAATATGGGTTCACAAGAAGCTAGATCTATCGGGGTCGCAAAAGGGTTATATGGCTTTTTAACATAACATTAAACGAAGACTGCATTTGTTGAACTCAAAAGACCAAGGAAATATGCGCCACTATATTTGATATTGAAAGCTTCATACACGATGACATACGAAGTACAAAGGAAGGTGCCTTATCCAATAGAGCCACAAACATGTACTGATTTTCAAAGAAAATTCCTAAATTTTCAAAGAAATAATAAAGCACAACACATCTCCCTCGCAAGGTATTATCTAATGCAAAGTAATCCACAATTTGTCGGGAGGGATAGTGTCAGATAAAACACAAACATGCTCCGGGTTAGTGAACAAGTAAGAAATTGTATTCAATAGATTTTTTATCAGCCATTCACAGCACGAAATTGTTTTTGAACTTCAATTTAAGAAAATTCAAGCTTCAGAAATCCAATATTTCATTCCGCTTGATGAAACAAATATTATTTCCAGTGTTGCGTGTAGCTCAACGCTATGAGAGATGTCGACGTCAAAACTGTGTCACATGATCAGACATTTATA